>CAUYLG010060284.1:0-16739 GCA_963573385.1 Cacajao melanocephalus | reverse complement strand
GGGCCTGGCCGCGGCGGCGCGGGGCGAGGCGGGAGGGGCACGGTCTCGGCCGCTCGCTCGCGCTCCGGCTCGGCTCGGGCTCGGGCCCCGGCCCCGGCCCCGGCTGTCCTCGGCTCCGGCTCCGGCTCCGGCTCCGGCTCCAGCGCGCGGCGGCCCCGCTCGGCGCAGACGCTCTGCTCGGACGCCCTGGCCGCCTCCTTCTGACCTCAGCGGGCGGCTCCGAACCCGCGAGTACCGCGCGGCGCCGGGGGCGGGCCGGGGGCGGGCCGGGGCGGGGACTGGCGCGCAGGCCCCGCCCCGGGCAGGGAGGAAATGAAACCGGACCCCGGCCGCGCCGCGCCGCCGCCCGAAACGTGGGGTTTGCACTTTCATTCCACTCGGAGAGGGCTCTGTAGCGTCGTTCGTTCGTTCATTCATTCAACATGCGTGCTCCGCCCCAGCCCCGCGCCCCGCCGCGTGCAGGGGAGACTGGGGGGCCCGGGCGCCACGCCCCTGACACGCTTACGACGCGGAGAGCCACGGGGGGAACGAGCCGGCGCGGGGCCACGGGAGTGCAGGCGGGTGTGGCAACAGCGCCGAGGCGCGGGAGTGACCCCAGATCCCTGAGGGAACTGCGCACTTGCCCTGCTGCAGTGCCCAGAGCCCAAGTCCAATCCACGTCCCCTCTCCGGGGCCGCAGGAACTGATAGACACGGGGCTGACGGGACCCAGTCTCCCCTGCACCAGCGTGGGGCAGCAGGCTTCTCTGGGGCGCCCTAGACCCTTGCGGACCCCGAGTCCCCGCTCCAGTGGTGTTGCCTGCAGAGGGTCCCAGCCCCCCCCCGGCCACGTGCCCAGCCCTCCATCCACAGGTGCTGGGGCCTGGGCTGGCCGCCTGTTGGATCCCACCCCCACCTGGTCTCCCTGTGGAGGGCCTGCCTTCGAGGACAAGCCTGATCCCGTAGGGGACCCCACCACCTTCACCTCCCACCCCTGTGTTCCCCGCAGCTGACACACTCCCTGCGGCTTCCCTGCCACCCCGGGGAACGGAGGCCTTTGGGTTCCAGACTTGCAGACTTGGTGATCTGGGGCCCTGCGGTCAGTATCACCAGGCCAAAGTCTTGGTGACCTGGCAGCGCACCTACCGCTCTGTAGCCTGGTGAGACCTGATGCCCAACCAGGTGGGTGCTGAGGACTGAGGGAAGAGGACGTTGCTTAGAGGTCCAGGTTTTAAAAAGAAAGTACATCTAATTAGTGACAGTTGTCCATTAATGATAGCTAACATTTATGCAAGGCAGGGTCGCTCACGCCTGCAGTCCCAGCTACTGAGGAAGCTGAGGCGCGAGAATTGCTTGAGCCCGGGAGGTAGAGGCCATCCTGCACAACATAAGGTAAGCCATCTCTAAAAAATGAGAGGCTGGACTTGGTAGCTCATGCTTGTAATCCCAGCATTTTGAGAGGCTGAGGAGGGCAGGTATGCTGTCAGGAGTTTGAGACCAGCCTGACCAATATGGTGAAACCTCATCTCTGCTAAATATACAACAATCAGTTAGATGTAATGTCATGTGCCTATAATCCCAGCTACTTGGGAGGATGAGGCAGGAGAATCGCTTGAACCTGGGAGATGGAGGGTGCCGTGAGCCAAGATTGTGCCACCATACTCCAGCGTGGGCGACAGGATGAAACTACATCTAAAAAAAAAAAATTAGCTGGTCTTGGTGGTGGGCGCCTGTCATCCCAGCAACTTGGGAGGCTGAGGCAGGAGAATCACTTGAACCCAGGAGGCAGAGGTTGCCGTGAGCCAAGATCGTACCACTGCACTCCAGCCTGGGTGAGACTGAGACTCCACCTCAAAATAGTAATAATAACAACAGGTAACATCAATTGAGCACGTACTGCGCCCTGAGCATATTTCATGCATTAACACATTGAATCTTCACACTACTTTACAGAGGAGTGTAGACTAAGATAAAATCCTAAGCCCCCCTCCACCAAGGGAACATGAGAAAAACCCTAAAACGGAGTTCCTGGCCATGAGGGAACAGGTCAGCTACATCCTTTTATGCCCTCGTTTTAGGGTTTACACACAGCACTGAACAGCACTAAAGGTAAAATGGAGACTGTAGGACCCACAGGACAGGCTCTGTGGCAATATCAAATTACAAGCAGCACCTCAGGCAACGCCAGGCAAGGGTTGAGCTGCCTATCCTACACTTAGAGAACAGGCTCTGCACTCACCGCCACGTCGTCTTTTTTTCTTTTTTCAAAATGGACTCTGACTCTGTTGCCCAGGCTGGAGTGCAGTGGTGTAATCTTGGCTCACTGCAACCTTCGCCTCACAGCAACCCCCACCTCCTGGGTTCAAGCGATTCTCCTGCCTCAGCCTCCCCTGTAGCTGGGATTACAGGCACCCGCCACTATGCCCAGCTAATTTTTTTGTATTTTTGTAGAGACGGGGTTTCACCATGTTGGCCAGGCTGGTCTTGAACTCCTGACCTCGTGATTTGCCCACCATGGCCTCCCAAAGGGCTGGGGTTACAGGCGTGACCCACTGCACCTAGCCCCACAGTGTCTTCTTTTTCTCCAGCAGCTAAACACACGCTGGCCCCAGGATGAGCAAGATTTAAAGGACTGCAGCTCATCCACCTGCAGATGCTGCCTGACCCCGTTCCGCCACCGTGACCACAGCTCTGATTGGGCGGGAGACTGACTTCAGGAGCCTCCACCTGATAAGGGACCCCCGACCATGGACTGGCGCTGGCCGGTTTACAGAGGCTGCGCACTTGAGTGCCTTCGTGTCCTGAGAAGACCTCTGACGTTTCGGGCCTCACTGCCACACATTCACATGTGAAGGCTCCACCCCACTGGTGACAACACAAATGGAAAAAATAAAAAGACTCCACCCCAGAGTGAAAACAGGTTGTATGTAACATGCATGTTTGTTTAGTATGCATATAGCCAGACCCTTTTCATGAATATTTACCACTCCTCCTGTAACTTGCTGCATATGTATGCTTAGCCAACCCTTTCAGCATAGCGCTCTTTCCCCAACCCCTGCTCCCTTGAAGTACCTGTGTCTCTGGGAGGGCCACTGATACAGATAAGAGGCAGGGAAATACTGGATAGAAGAGGGTGGTTCCCCAGCAAGGGCCACACCCACAAGCCTGGGCCCATGCCCCTACATGAGAACTTCACATCCTTGTATTCCTGCCTGCATGGTGCTTTCTCCAAAACCACTCTGGCCCGCCACGCCCCAATCTTGTACTCATAAAAACCCAAAACTTCACTGACAGAGGAGTGCAGTGGCACAGCAGAGAAGGAGAGAAAGAAGAAACATCTGAACGTGGAGAGGAGTTTGACCAGGGAGGATTATCTTTCCACTCCATCCGCTTACCAGCTCCCCTTCCCACTGAGAGCCACCTCCATCACTCAGTAAAACCTCTTCACCATCCTGCAAGTCTATATCACCTAATTCTTCCTGGATGCCGGACAGGGAACCGGGTCCCAAGAGGGTGGGGTCTAGCTGGGCACAGTGGCTCACGCCTGTAATCCCAGCACTTTGGGAGGCCGAGGTTGAGAGTTTGAGTCCAGCCTGACCAACATGGGGAAACCCCGTCTCTACTAAAAATACAAAATTAGCCTGGCCTGGTGGCACATGCCTGTAATCCCAGCTACTCGGGAGGCTGAGGTAGGAGAATTGTTTGAATCCAGGAGGCAGAGGTTGTGGTGAGCCGAGATCATGCCATTGTACTCCAGCCTGGGAACAAGAGTGAAATTCCATCTCAAAACAACAACAAGAAAAAAAAAAAAACAGAAGGCAGTGTGTGAAAGGCTGTCACTCCGACTCTCCACTGAGCTGGTTAACACTTAGTGATCCACAGATGACAACTGCTAAAAGAGAATTAATTGTAACACATCCTAAGATGCCACCATGGGGCCAGAGCTCAAAAGCACTTTCCTGGTCCTTGCCCCCACTTGCCTGCGTTCCCCCCTCAACCCCACAAGGGGTTTGAGCTTGGTGCCCAGTGAGGAAGCCACACCTTTATTGCAAGTCCCCCAGAAGGGTCCAGGGAACTCTTCCCTCTCACCACCTTAAAGGCTGCAACCTTTTCACCCTTTATAAGAAATAAAGTATCCTCTCCTTTCCCAAACTTACAGATTGTGAAGTTAACAAGCTAAGGAGAAGTCAGATTACAGAGTTGGTGACAGGCAATGCTGGCTGAGGGCCCCAGAAACCCACAGAGGCAGCACCAAGCACTGCCTTTACTACCCTTTGCTCCCCCTACTCTGAGTCTCCCGCTGTTGGCTCTTTGGAGCACCTGGTGAATACCTCTCTCTCTGCAGTGGATTTTGTCCTTCCCCACTTTGATCCATCACCCATGGCCTCCCTCCCCAGCACCCCCAACCCTATCATACCTCTGGTCCCAAGCACTAAGAGGAAGGAGCAGAGGAGGTGTAGAAGAGAGCTGACCAGCCTCCAGGCCTGTGGGCTCCAGGACCCTCCTCCTCGACAGAAGGCCCCGGTACTCAGAGGTCAAAACTACAAAAATGACATTATGGTGAGTATATTTTTGCCTGTGGTTTCTTGAACCTCATACCTGTAATCCTAGCACTTTGGGAGGCTGAGGCGGGCAGATCATGAAGTCAGGAGATCGAGACCATCCCGGCTAACATGGTGAAACCCCATCTCTACTAAAAATACAAAAAATTAACTTGATATGGTGGCACATGCCTGTAGTCCCAGCTACTCAGGAGGCTGAGGCAGGAGAATCGCTTGAACCCAGGAGGCAGAGGTTGAAGGGAGCCGAGATTGCACCACTGCACTCCAGCCTGGGAAACAGAGCGAGACTCCGTCTCAAAAATTAAAAGATCTGGTTACCTGTTTCCAGCTGTCATGCAGACAGCCAATCCTTGTGGTTCTCACACTGGTCATTTTAGAGTCGCCCAGGGAACTGGATACACGTGCCTAGGCCCAGCCCTGTGCTACCTCACGGAGCCTAACCCCGGGCTCCTTTTTAGCTCTTCGGGTGCTTCCGAGACCACCCAAGGGTGAAAGCCACAGTGTGCGCAGAGGAGCTAATTTGGTGTTTTTATGAGCACATGTCAGTTGCCACTAATTATTAGCCCAAGAGCAAATCTTTTTCCTTGATGACTCAGATAGTAAAGACCTTCTAGACATTATGAGTCTACTGAAAAGACGCTCTGGCTAGACAGGAGATGAGCGGGCTGCCACCCCATCCTGCACCCCAGGTCAGCCTTTTCAGGGAGAGGGCCCTGGAGGGGTGACCTGCACTGGGTGGTGGCCAGGGAGGCTCCCCTAGGGAACAGGTGGCCGGAGAGACCCAGAGCTGGGCTCCGCCTGGGGAGGCAAGTGGATGTGGTCCTGGAGGTGGTGTCCAGAAAATCATTCACTGAGAAAAGAGGGGACCCGAGAGAATTGACACCAAGTTGGTCTTCGCCAGAGCATTCAAGGCGTGACCAGCTGAGTTATGGTGACAACACTGTGTGCCCTAAAAGGATGGTGAAACTTGGAAAATGTCAACAAAAAGAATGAAACTCTAAAATACTGGAAAAAAATTATTCTAAGCCAAATATGAGTGACCGTGGCCCATGACACTGAAATGGGAGGGTTCCCTGACCCTCCCTTGCAGGATGTGCAATGGGGTGTAGCTCAGTGAGGTAGGACAGGCCTGGGCCTAGGCAAGTGTATCCAGTTCTCTGGGTGACTCTAAAATGACCAGTGTGAGAACCACAAGGCTTGTGGCTTCTCTGTTGAGCTGCACGTTCAAACCCCTTATGGGAGGGGGATCGCGCAGACGGGAAGGCGCAGGAGACCGGTTGAGCGCCGCTGGATTTCAGCCCCACAGCAGCATCCAGGGGTGGGTGTCTGTGACTTCTGAAGCCCAAGTGGGTGTGTGTTACAGTGCACTCTTTACGCTTGCCATCTGCTGATGGCTTAAGTCTTAGCCAGTGCCCTCTTGGTACCCAGGTCCTCGTTCAGTGTCCAGGAAGAATCAGGTTGCACATGCACTTGAAGGATGAATGCGGGGGTTTTATTGAGTAGTGGAGGTGGCTCTCAGTGGGACGGATGGGAGCTGGAGAGGGGATGGAGTGGGAAGATGATCTTCCCTTGGAGTTTGGCCATTCAGTGGCTGGTCTCCTCTCTGCCCATCCCCCAGCCGAATGCTTCTTGGTGTTCAGACACTCCTCCTCTTCTCTCTGCTGCACCATTCTGCCATCCTTCTGCTCTTCTGTTTGTCTCCTTATGGAGTCAGGGATTTGGGGTTTATATGGGTACAAGATGGGGGAGGGGCATGGAAGACCAAAAGGCAACTTTTGGGTGCAAAAACAGGAGTGAATGTTCCCATTTAGGGCCATGGGTGTTCAGGCTTGAGGGCAGAGCCTTTGCCAGGGGACTGCCCTCTTCTACCCAGTATTTCCCTGTCTCCTCTCCATATCAACACAACCCCCAACCTCAGGAGGTCCTGAGAACATGTGCCTAAGGTGGTCAGGGTGCAGCTTAGTTTTAGGGAAACATGAAACTTCAAATACATTTAAGAAATACATTGGTTTTGGGCTGGCCTGCATGTGTGAGAATCACTTGAACCTGGGAGGCCGAGGTTGTAGTCAGCCAAAATCACACCCCTGCACTCCAGCCCGGGTGACAGACTCCATCTCAAAAAAAACCAAAACAAAACAAAAAAACAAAAAAAACAAGGCCTGGCATGGTGGCTCATGCCTGTAATCCCAGCACTTTGGGAGGCTGAGGCGGGTGGATTGCCTGAGGTCGGGAGTTGGAGATCAGCCATGGTGAAACCCCATCTCTACTAAAGATCAAAAAAAAATTAGCTGGGCATGGTTGTGGGCACCTGTAGTCCCAGCTACTTGGGAAGCTGAGGTGAGAGAATTTCTCAAACCCAAGAGGTGGAGGTTGCAGTGAGCTAAGATCACGCCATTGCACTCTATCCATCTCAAAAATGAATTAAAATGAATGAATGAATAAATGAATGAAAAATTTAAAAGTCTGGGCACCAGGTGGGAGGATCACTTGAGGCTATGAGTTTGGCACCAACCTGGGCAACAAAAGGAGACCCTGTTGTATGGGTCCATTTTCACACCGTTGTGAAGAACTACCTGAGGATGGGTCATTTATAAAGAAAAGAGGTTTAATTGACTCACAGTTCTGCAGGGCTGGGGAGGACTCAGGACACTTACAATCATGGCAGAAGGTGAAGGGGAAGCAAGGTACGTCTTACGTGGCGGCAGGAGAGAGAGTGCGGGGAGTACCACACTTTTAAACCATCAGATCTCGTGCGAACTCACTCGCTATCGTGAGAACAGCATGGGAGAACGGCCCCCATGATCCCATCACCTCCCACAGATCCCTCCCCTGACATGTGGGGATTATAATTCACCATGAGATTTGGGTGGGGACTCAGAGCCAAACCATATCACCTGTTTTTACAAGAAAAAAAATACAATCTCGTTTATACGCCAGGGTGAATGCTGGACTCTGAAGCCACAATGCCCAGGTGGAGATCCAGCTCTGACTGCCATGTCACCTTGGAGCCACAGGTAGGTGAACTCTTGGCCTCAGTTTCCCCATCTCCTCCGTAGAGAGGTGATAGTATCTATCTGAGAGTGCATTAAGGCATCCTACAGATTACCCATTCAGACATTGAGAACAGGACCAGGCACAAGTGAGGGTTTCTTCTTCAATATGTATCTCCCCCTGGCCCTGGTGCTGTAGAAGCTGGTGGAAAGTTCCGTGTTCCCTCATGGCTGGTGAACTCCAAGCTGCTATTTTATGGACTGAATAATTCAGTTTTAAATTCTTCCATATGGGTTGGGTGTGGTGGCTTGAGCCTATAATCCCAGCATTTTGGGAGGTTGAGGTGGGCAGATCACCTGAGATCAGGAGTTTAAGACCAACCTGGCCAACATGGCAAAACCCCATCTCTACGAAAAATACAAAAATTAGCTGGGTATGGGTGTGGTGGTGGGCACCTGTAATCCTAGCTTCTTGGGAAGCTGAGGCAGGAGAATCGCTTGAACCTGGGAGGTAGAAGTTTCAGTGAGCCAAGGTCTTGCCATTGCACTTCAGCCTGGGAAACAGAGACTGTCTCAAAAAAAAAAAAAAAGAAAATTCTCCCATATCGGCCTGCACAGTGGCTCATGCCTGTAATCCCAGCACTTTGGGAGGGTGAGGCGGATGGATCACCTGAGGTCAGGAGTTCAAAACCAGCCTGGCCAAATGGTAAAACCCTGTCTCTACTAAAAATATAAAAATCAGCCGGGCGTGGTGGTGGGCGCCTGTAATCTCAGCAACTGGGGAGGCTGAGGCAGGAGAATCGCTTGAACCCAGGAGGCAGAGGTTGCAGTGAGCTGAGATTGTGTCACTGGACTCCAGCCTGGGCGACAAGAGCAAGACTCTGTCTCAAAAACTAAAAATAAATAAATAAAATTTTCTATATGATAAGCACTCAAGAAACATATTGCTGTTAATATTTTCTTTTGCGAAATTGGAATCCTGCTATGCTGTGAACATGCCGATTGCTCTTCGCATCCTCCCTGCATGACCTCCCGCGCTCCTCAGTGGTCTTCACAGCTGCAGTGTTTCCCATCATGTGGACCTACGAGGATTTCTTTAATTCTCTGTTACTGGACAGGCAGCTTGTCTCCAGCTTTTCGTTATTATAAGTATGTCATTGGACATACTTGAAGGCAAATCTTTGTGTGCAGTTCTGACTGCTTTCTTAGTCTAAATTCCTTGAAGTAGAATGACAGCTAAAAGGATCATTTACTCTGTAGATTCTAATGTACATTGCCAAATTATGCTCCAGGAAACAGCTGGTGATCATTTTAGCACTGCCTCATCAGCACCAGGCGTCTGTATTTTTTGAAGAGTCTTTGAAAACTGGCAAATAAAAACCATGAGAGACACTTTTATGAATTAATAAGTAACACATAATGAATATTCAGATCATGAGTTCATTGTATGAAAGTGGGTGAATTCTCTCTATAGTTTTATAAAGATTAAATATGCAAATAAAAGAGATTAGTTGCAGAAGTTGGCTGTTTAGCGGTAGAGGGTCTCCTCTTCACTTCTGGAAGTCCAGCAGACGGTCCTTCATTCCCGTCTGCTCAGCCCAGCGCCCACCTGGCCATCTGGTGTCAGAGTCCCGCAAGGTCCGCCAGCTCCCATGCCCTCACTTGGTATCTGTGGTGTGCCCTGCCCAAGGTGAGCCAACCAGAGAGACAATTCTGGGCTTTATTAAGGACTCTGTATACCCAAGGGGTGTCCTTCAGGTCACTGGTGCCTCACCTGGAAATCAGGGGTAGTAAGAGTCCCTTGTGCAGAGTTCTTGTGGGAATCACATGAGATGATGCGCTTGGAGCAGGTATTATAATAGACGCTGGCAGTGAGGAAAGCCAGGTTTCCCACTGGCTGTAACTTCCTCAGAGCTGTCCTGCAGCACCCCATCCACACAGTATTTGGGTGGTGGCAGTCACTCACTGGGTGTTGAATGATGGAGGCAGGGATGCATCGGGGGGCTGGGTAGCTGAGTGGATACATCAATCATCTGTTAAAAAATTGGGCAATTCCTCAAAAAAATAAACATAGAATTGCCACATGCTCTAGCAATCCCACTTCTGGGTATATACCAAAAACTACTGGCTGGGCATGGTGGCTTAAGCCTGTAATTCTAGTACTTTGAGAGGCCAAGGTGGGCAGATTGCTTGAGCCCAGGAGTTTGAGACCAGCATGGACAACATGGCAAAACCTATCATCTCTACAAAAAATGCAAAAAATAGCCAGGCATGGTGGCACTCGTCTGTAATCCCAGCTACTTGGGAGGCTGAGGTAAGACAATCACTTGAACCCAGGAGGACAGGCTGCAGTGAGCCAAGACCCCACCACTGCATTCCAGCCTGGAAGACACAGCAAGACTCTGTCTCGAAAAAAAAAAAGGCTGGGCATGGTGGCTCACGCCTGTAATCCCAGCACTTTAGGAGGCCAAGGCTGGTGGATCATGAGGTCAGGAGATTGAGACCATCCTGGCCAACATGCTGAAACTCCATGTTTACTAAAAATGCAAAAATTAGCCGGGCATGGTGGCATGCACCTGTAGTCCCAGCTACTTGGGAGGCTGAGGCAGGGGAATCGCTTGAACCCCGGAGGCGGAAGCTGCAGTGAGCTGAGATCACGCTATTGCACTCCAGCCAGGTGACTGAGCCAGACTCCGTCTCAAAAGAAAAAAAAAAAAAAGAATGTGGTGCCTCAGGCAAGAGACACGGTGCGGTGTGCTCCATCCTGTTTCGTCTTGAAAGCATTTATCTGGAGAGCCACATGGTCAGAGCCAGGGGCTCTGCGAGGTTTCATGGCAAGTGAGCACACACAGCTCCTTCCATCTGCTGCTTTGTCTCTCAGATAACTCAAGCCACCTCTAACCTTTCTGTCTCAGGGAAGGGGCAAAAGACTAAGGAAAGAAATTTTTTTTGTTTGTTTTTTGGAAAGAAATGTTTCTAAGGGTCACAGCCCAAGGAGAGCTCCTTCTAACATTTCTTGCATGGTAGGTCTACTGACAACAAATTTCCTGAGTTTTTGTTTGTTGAAGAAAATTTTATCTTTCTCTCTCTCTTTTTTTTTTTTTTTTTTGAGATGAGTCTCACTATGTCACCCAGGCTGGAGTGCAGTGGTGTGATCTCAGCTCACTGCAACCTCCACCTGCTGAGTTCAAGCAATTCTCCTGCCTCAGCCTCCTGAGTAGCTGGGACTACAGGTGCCCGCTGCTAATTTTTTGTATTTAGTAGAGACAGGGTTTCCCCATGTTGGCCAGGCTGGTATTGAACTCCTGACCTCAGGTGATCCACCTGCCTTGCGGCAGGTGCTGGGATTACAGGCATGAGCCACTGTGCCCAGCCTTCTCTCTCTATTTGAAGGATAATTTTGCTGGATACAGAATTCTAGGTTGGTGGGCTTTTTCAACATATTAAATATGTTACTCCACTCTCCTCTTGCTTGCATGAATATTTTTACATGTAGCTTCCAATACCCAGATTACGTGATTCTTTCTTTTTTTTTTTTTTTTGAGACGGAATCTCACCCTGTCACCAGGTTGGAGTGCAGCGGCGTGATCTCAGCTCACTGCTACCTCCGCCTCCCAGGGTCAAGTGATTCTCTTGTCTCAGCCTCCCAAGTAGCAGGGATTACAGGCACCCGCCACCACGCCCAGCTGATTGATTTTTGTATTTTTAGTAGAGACAGGGTTTCACCATGTTGGCCAGGATGGTCTCAATTTCTTGACCTCGTGATCTGCCCTCCTCTGCCTCCCAAAGTGCTGGGATTACAGGCGTGTGCCACCATGCCCGGCCATGATCACATGATTTCTGATGGAAGTCCAATGTGATCCTTATTCTTGTTCCTCTATAGGTAACATAGTTTTGCTTCTGACATCTTTCAAGATGGTCTGTTTCTGTTTGGTTTCCTGTGCTTTGGTGCCTGACGCTAATTTTGAAAAATGAGAAGCCATTATTACTTCAAATATTTCTTCTATCCCCTCTCTCTTTCTTCTTCTGGTATTGCCATTATGCTTGTGTAAATTATCTTTTATAATTGACCTGTAGTTCTAGGATACTCTGTTCAGTTATTTTCACTCTTTTCTCTCATTGCATTTCAGTTTGGGAAGTCTTTGTGGATGTGTCCTCAGCATGCAGATTCTCTCCTGGGGTGTGTGACAGTCCCCTGACGTCCCAGGCGTAATCCCCCGGTGACTCTGCCCGGTGGCCTCCTCTGGGTGGAGCTGTGAGTCACACAGGCTCTGCCTCTCCTCTAGCTGAGTGTCACTGTATTGCATCCCACCAACAAAAGAATCTTTGAATCTTATAAAACATCAATAAAGGATTTGAGTCCTAAATATACAAAGATTTCTTCTTTTCTTTTCTTTTTTTTTTGAGATGGAGTCTTGCTGTCGCCCAGGCTGGAGTACAATGCCGCGATCTCGGCTCACTGCCGCCTCCGCTTCCCAGGTTCGAGATTTTCTCCTGCCTCAGCCTCCCGAGTAGCTGGGATTACAGGCGCTGCCACCACGCCTGGCTAATTTTTGTATTTTTAGTAGAAATGGGGTTTCATTATGTTGGCCAGGCTGGTAAAGTGATCTGCCTGCCTCAGCCTCCCAAAGAGCTGGGGTTACAGGCATAAGCCACCACCACAGCCCTTTTTTTTTTTTTAAACAGGGTCTTGCTCTACCACCCAAGCTGGAGTGCAGCCACACATATCAAGCTCACTGCAACCTCTGCCTCCTGGGCTCACGTGATCCTCCTGCCTTAGCCTCCTTCTGAGTAGCTAGGACTACAGGCATGTGTCACCATGCTGGGCTAATTTTTTTTTTTTTTTTTTTTTTTTTTTTTTTTTTTTTGTAGAGACGGGGTTTCACCATGTTGCCCAGGCTGGTATCAAACTCCTGAGCTCAAGTGATCTTCCTGCCTCGGCCTCCCAAAGTGCTGGGATTACAGGTGTGAGCCACCACACCTGGCCAAAGAATTCTTAAAACTCAACAATAAAGAAACAACCCAACCGAAAAATAGACAAAAGATGTGGACACCTCACCAAAGAAGATATACAAATGGCAAATACACATATGGGAAGTTCTGAACAGCATGCCATGAGGAAAGCACAAACTCAACCAACAGTGAAACACCTAAGCACCTATCACAACGGCTAAAATCCAAAACGCTGACGACACCAGGTGCTGACGAGACGTGGACCTCTCATTCCCGGCTGGCGGGAATGCTATAACGGTGCAGCCACTTTGGAGGGCACTTTGGTGGTTTCTCAGAAACTAAACATCTTGCTCTTTGAGGAAGACGCGGTCGTAGCTGTTGTGGATCGTCAGTCCGCACGCTCCTGCTCCCGACTCACCGCTGTTCGCTCTCACCGAGGAGCACGTCGGTCAGGAAGCCGAGCAGCCGCCATGGCTTTTAAGGATACTGAAAAACACCCATGGAGCCGGAGGTGGCAATTCACTGAATTCGAATCACTCTAACGAGCCGCAATGTAAAATCCCTGGAGGAGGTGTGTGCTGACCTGATCAGAGGAGCAAAGGAAAAGAACCTCAAAGTGAAAGGACCAGTTCAAATGCCTACCAAGACTCTGAGAATCACAACAAGAAGAACACCTTGTGGTGAACGTCTAACACATGGGATCGTTTCCAGATTAGATTCCACAAGTGACTCATGGACTTGCACAGCCCTTCTGAGATTGTTCAGCAGATGACTTCCGTCAGTACAGAGCCAGGAGTTGAGGCGGAAGTCACCACTGCAGATGCTTAACTCAGCTATTTTAATAAATGGATTACCAGTTGTTAAAAAAAGAAAGAAAGAAAGAAAGTGAACATCTTGGCCGGGCGCGGTGGCTCACGCCTGTAATCCTGGCACTTTGGGAGGCCGAGGTGGTTGGATCACCTGAAGTCAGGAGTCACCTCCCAAGGTGAGGGTATCAGGACCTGGGGTCTTGGGAGGTGATGAAGTTGTTGCGGGGAGCCCTCAGGAATGGGATTTGTGCCCTTGCGAAAGAGGCCCCAAAGAGCTGCCCGGCCCCTCCCAGACACTGGATCTGCCAGTGTTCCAGCTTGGACTTCAAACCTCCAGAACTTTGAGAAATCGATTTCTGTTGTTTATAAGCAGTGTATGGGCCGGTCGAGGGCCACGTTTGAATCTTGCTCTGTTGCCTAGGCTGGAGTGCAGTGGTGTGATCTCAGCTCACTGCAACCTCCTCCCGGGTTCAAGCGATTCTCCTGCCTCAGTCTCCCGAGTAGCTGGGATTACAGACACTCACCACCATGCCAGGCTAAACTTTGGATTTTTAGTAGAGATGGGGGTTTCACCACATTGTCCAGGCTGGTCTCGAACTCAGGTGATCCAACTGCCTTGGCCTCCCAAAGTTCTGGGATTACAGTGTGAGCCACTGTGCCTGGCCGGCACTGTATTTTTTACACCTTTTCCGTGTTTAGATGCACGAGTGCCCAGCACTGTGTCACAGCGGCCCGCCGTATTTGGTGCAGAGGCGTGCTCTGCAGGTTTGTAGCCCGGGAGCAGCAGGTGACAGCACGGAGCCCCGTGTGTTGCGGGCTGCACTAGCCAGGTCTGGTGAGTGTGCCCTATGATGTCTGCATGACGGTGACGTCGCCTGGGGACGCAGTTCTCAGCGCAGGCGTTCTCATGAGGCAGCCTGTGACTGTACCTGCTACAGCAGCCAGCAGGAACCGAGCCACTTCTGGGAGACCCATCACCCAATACCATCCCTCTAGGGATTACGTTTCAACACGTGCATTTGAAGACCTTGAACATTCGGCCTCTAACAGCCTCCACATGGCAGCCTGGGGGCCCTTCCAGGGCCAGAGCGGGGCAGGAAGGGGGAAGGGCCTTCTGGCTGAAGGGTCCCCACAACGAGGCCAATGAGTGGGAAAACGGGGTGGCGGTTTGGGGAACTGAAGATAAGCCCCGGGGAGGTGGGGCTGCGGCTGGGGCCGAGGAAGGAAAGAGCAGGGACTTTGTCCAGCAGGTTCAGAAAAAGCTGTCACGCAGAACACACCTGGCTGCCACCCCCGGCCACGCCCATCTTACAGCCTTTTCATCAGATTTCAGCACGTAATCATTTCAGATAAAGTTGCCTGCTCAACTATGTTAAAAATAAATAGCCCTGCCTGCAGTTGTTTGCGGGGACAAAAGCACCGTCTCCTTTTACCCGCAGAAAGCCCGTGACCGGGGGCGGGGCTCAGTGCCAGTCCTGCGCCTCTCCCGAGTTCTCAAGGTTGGCGTGAACAATTTGCCAGGATGTGGCGCTGCAATGGAAGGCGATCGGGGCCACTTGGGGAAGGTACGAATCCAATAGGAATCAAATCCGGTAGCTGTCAGTTCAGTACATTTTCAACTTTTATTCTGAAAAGCCTGGGTGGAGAAATAATCATAGGATTTAAAGATTGACGGACTGAAGCCTTAGTCACCAGGCAGTGACTAATACCAGAAAGAGCTGCGGAAATTTTTAGACTGGGTTCAGAGCACCAAGTCCTAGGAACAAAATGCACGCGCAGGGCCCTCCAGGGAAACACGGGCTGAATCTTAGCAGATGCCGGCGGCTCACCATTCCCTCCACCGGGTGTCTACTTCCTAAAAGAGGATCACACCAGCAAAACCTGCAGAGAAAGGGCTTCAGCTGCTGTCTGCGGACCCCTCCAATCCCCACTCAACGCCACCTCCATCCCCCAGGTAGGGCTGGCCTCCCTGCTTCAGCCCCCGCCAGAAACCCTGGGCTGCCCTTTCCTGCAGGCAGCCTGTCTTCCCGAGCCAGCTGCCAGCTGGGCAGTAGCGTCCGTCCAGGCCATGGAGGAAGTGTCTCTTCTGGCACGTGCTCCCAAAGGAGCAGTGGAGAGAGAGTCAGAGGCTGCAGTGTGCCAAACCCCAGGGGGCTGGCGCTGGAAGCCTGGGATGCCTGCAAGGGCTAGGTTAGTGGAGGTGATGACAAAGGCCCGCCTGCTGCCTGGCTTCCCAAGCGCTTCTCAGAAGTAAAGAAAAGGTGGCTGGGCACGGTGGCTCACACCTGTAATCCCAGAACTTTGGGAGGCTGAGGTGGGTGGATCACCTGAGGTCAGGAGTTCGAGACCAGCCTGGCCAACATGGTGAAACCCATTTCTACTAAAAATACAAAAATTAGGCAAGGACTTCATGACTAAAACACCAAAAGCAATGGCAACAAAAGCCAAAATAGACAAATGGGATCTAATTAAACCTAAGAGCTCTGCATCGCAAAAGAAACTATCATTAGAGTGAACCAGCAGCCAACAGAATGGGAAAAAATTTTTGCAGTCTACGCATCTGACAAAGGGCTAATATCCAGAATCGACAAAGGGCTAATATCCAGAATCTACAAAGAACTTAAACAAATTTGCAAGAAAAAAACAAACAACCCTATCAAAAAGTGGCCAAGGATATGAACAGACACTTTTCAAAAGAAGACATTTATACAGCCAGCAAGCAAATGAAAAAAAGCTCATCATTACTGGTCATTTGAGAAATGCAAATCAAAACCACATTGAAATACCATCTCATGCCAGTTAGAATGGCTATCATTAAAAAATCAGGAGACAACAGATGCTGGAGAGGATGTGGAGAAACAGGAACACTTTTACACTGTGGTGGGAGTGTAAATTAGTTCAACCATTGTGGAAGACAGTGTGGCAATTCTTCCAGGATCTAGAGATAGATGTGCCATTTGACTCAGCAATCCCATTACTGGGTGTATGCCCAAAGGGTTATAAATCATTCTGTTACAAAGACACATGCACACATATATTTACGATAGCAAATACTTGGAACCAACCCAAATGTCCATCAATCATAGACTGGATAAAGAAAATGTGGCACATATACACCATGGAATACTATGCAGCCACACAAAAGGATGAATTCATGTCCTTTGCAGGGACATGGATGAAGCTGGAAACCATCATTCTCAGCAAACTGACACAAGAACAGAAAACCAAACACCGCATGTTCTCACTTATAAGGGAGGGGAACATCACACACCAGAGCCTGTTGGGGGGTGGGGGGCTAGGGGGCTAGGGCGCTAGGGGAGGGATAGCAGGGGGTGGGGGGATGGGGGAGGGATAGCATTAGGAGAAATATCTAATGTAGATGACAGGGGGTGGATGCAGCAAACCGCCAAGGCATGTGTGTACCTGTGTAATGATCCTGCATGATCT
>CAUYLG010060283.1:0-115815 GCA_963573385.1 Cacajao melanocephalus | reverse complement strand
AGCCTTAAATTATCCCCACTAATTTTTTTTTTTTTAAACAAAAACTCAATTTTTTATTTCCGTATTTTTTTTATGTTTTCTTTTTTTTTTTTTTTTTTTTTTTTTTTTTTTTTTTTTTTTTTTTTTTTTTTTAACATGGACATACCAGGCCCTCAATACATCTTAGTTCTCATCTGTATTATTTTCTGGAGCTGCTATCACAAAGTTTCATAATTGGGTGACTTAAAATAACAGAAATGTATTGTCTCACAGTTTTGGAGACTGGAATTCAGAAGTCAAGTTGTCGGCGGGGCCATGCTTCCTCTGAAAACTGCAGGAAAGGCTTCTTCCTCACCTCTCTCCTAGCTTCTGGTGGTTGCCAGCAGCACCAGGCATTCCTTGACTTGTAGATGTGCTATTTTAATTCCCTGTCCACACATGACCCTCTGCCTATGTCTGCACAAGGCATTTTTTTTTTTAACAAGGACAACTATCTTATTGGATTAGAGACCCACCCTACTCCAGTGTGACTTCATCTTAACTAATTATACCTGCAATGACCCTATTTTCAAATAAGGACACTTTCCATGAAACTGGGGGTTAGGAGTTCTATATACATTATGGGACATAATTGAGCCCATAACATCATCCATTTCCCCTCATAAAAGATAAAGGTAGGTATGTGAGCTCCTGCGCCTCAGTTTCTCCTTCTGTGAAGTGGGAAGAATCACATCACCACCTCCCAGTCCGGGAAGGGATGAAAAGAGATACGGTCTATACATGCCCAGCACAGCACTGGGCACACAGTGGAGAAATGAGAGCTCATTGTCTCTGTGAGGACTGTTTCTAAGTAGGATGTTTTCTAATGTATTTAAGCTCATTAAAATCCAAGGTGTGCAATGACACTCCCCTCATCTGTGCTTTCTCGTCCTTCTGCCACCAGGTGCCAGGGGAGCCAAGAAGAGCAAAACCAAGGAGGCATTGTTTCCTCTGGAGTCTCATTCATCAACTCGCTCTGAGCAGTTAGCACGCTCAGACAGTCATCTTCTGCACCTTGCCTTTCCCTGTGTCTTGACTGAGGGCTTATCTGAGAGCCTTTTGTTCAGGCTCATAATTATTCAGTGACTCAGGAGCCCACAAGCATTACCCATGGAGCCAGACAAGACCAGCAAGCTCCGAGGACCACCTGTTCCAAGTCATTTCCTGTGTGGGCGGCAACTTCACAGGGCTGAAAATACGAGTTACGGTAAAAATGTCTTCAACCCTGGCGCTCTGGATTGTTGAAACTAGATGGAATCTCGCTTGATTATGTTCAGGCCAGACACATTTCATTATCATTCTTTGCATATATATTAAAAACTCTAACCTCTTTACAAACAAATGTTCTCAAGAGGCAGACAGCACACCCTTGCCTCGTGACATTGCTCTAATAGAGAAAACACCCCAGTGTTTCACCCATTAGGTCAGATCCACGAACAGAGTGCAGTTGGAAAGGGTGTGGGCAGTAATTAAGGAGGTGCTTTTTGCTCCTGTGGGTGCGAAGGACAGGTGAGGGTTCAAGGACATTAATAACAAATTTTAAGCTACACCTTACGCTAAATTGGAGCTTTGAAAACAGCCTAAGTTAATCAAATATTCTGTTCACAGTATGCCTAAATTGGCTGATGGAATGGAAAAAAAAAAGCAACCCACCCCAGTTATTTATGTCATGTAGACAAAACATGGGTTGGTTGACTGATTATTTCCACTCCCCAGTGATGGTTGTTGCATTTTCACTCTGAGTTGAACTGCTGCATTTTCCCATAAATATATCTGCTCCTCTGGAGGAAGGTTCGTTGCTCAGCCTTGTTGCCCTTCACGTCTGCCTTTCTGACCTTGTAGACTGTCAAGTTCTTAGCTGGTGACTAAACTACAGAAGAAATTTCTTTGTCTCTTTTTAAAAACTATTATTATTATTTTTTATGACACTCTAAGTTCTGGGGTACATGTGCGGATCTTGCAGGATTGTTATATAGGTATACACATGCCATGGTGGTTTGCTAAAAAGCCACACCTGCTTACTACATGAAAGTTAGAATGTAGATATGTGTGACGAAAAGAAAAATTAGCCAGTAGGCCCACAGTCTAGGGAAAACTCCTCATTTCAGGCATTTGGATGGTTTTAATAGGCATTCACTATTAAATGATCAACATTATATTATACATAGTATGTTAATATGTGGTGATGATGATCCGTGCTGATGTGTTTTAACATAAATAGTAATGCTGCTATTTTATCTTATTAACCGTTTTTCAAACTTGCATTGTTTTGCCCTTCAGCTAAAAGGGTAGGGAATTTGCTAGGGCTATAAATTCATTAATCGTAAAAATTATGTCATAACAATCTGCACAGAAATCACAATAGGATAAGGGACACGGATTAGACTAGAGGAGAGATTCTTGCCCCAACCACAACTGTTCAGGCTTTGAAAAAAAATTATTTTTAAGCACTGATTCTAAGTCAGCATTGCCCTGTTAACTCTTACATTTTCACAAGAAATCAACCCCCAAGACTCAGCGAGGTTGAGTGCCCTGTTCCCAGTGGTGCTCTTCCAATGTGTCTGATGTCAGACTAGAAGTCTTCCAACCCCACACTTATACTAATTATTTTAGTATAAGCAATACAAAGAACATACTTATACCAAAAGAAAGTTTTTTTATAAACCAAACTTTCTTTTGGTATAAGTATGTTCTTTGTATTGCTTATACTAAAATAATTATTTGTTGTTCATCTGAAATTCAAAGTGCATGGAGGTCCTGTATGTTATCTGGAATCTCAGGGAAGGGAAGCAGGGGTTTTATAACCAGCATTTGTCCCTTTTGGTGAGTCTGTGGCATGTGAGCTGTTATCCTTTTGCAAATACGGGACCATTTCGTTTTTCAAGAAGCCGACTTGTTTATAATCAAGGAGAACAGTATAGAAAAAATAGATCTAAGTTCCTATTACAGGAAGGTTGTGTGATGTTGCAGAAAGAAACCTAGCCACCTGGTTAAAACCTTAGCTGTGTGATCTTGTGCTAGTTACTTAACCTCTCTGAGGCTGGGATTATGAAAAGTGGGGCCAATCACACCTTCTTCCCAGAGTTTTGGTGATAATGAATGAGATAATGCAGATTATCCCATAGCAGGCTGTCAGCTGAAAAGGGGAATCTCTTATTCACACTTTTAATTTAGTCAAGTCAACTAAAATGCTGACTACTCCACTCCTATGCCTACCTTTCATATACTCCAGTGACTTAAGTCAAAGCCAGCATCACACACACTTTTGTTTTTTGTTATTTGGTTTTTTTTTTTTTTTTTTTTTTTTGAGACAGAGTCTCACTCTGTTGCTCAGGCTAGAGGGCAGTGGCATGGTCTTGGCTCACTGCAACCTCTGCCTCCCAGGTTCAAGCAATTCTCCTGCCTAAGCCTCCTGAGTAGCTGGGATTACAGGTGCCTGCTGCCACACCCAGCTAACTTTTATATTTTTAGTAGAGATGGGGTTTCACCATGTTCTCCAGGCTGGTCTTGAACTCCTGACCTTAATGATCCACTCTCCTCGGCCTCCCAAAGTTCTGGAATTACAGACATGAGCCACCACACCTGGCCACACACACACACACATTTTGCACAGTAGAGAGGGGGATGGTAACGAGATAATGTGCCAGGAAAACATGAAGTTCCGTGAGTAAAGGGCACAGACTCCTGTCCCAGCAATCCCTTTTGCTTTTCAAAGTATTCAAGCCTCATCCCTGATAGCCTCACTCAAGGGTGAGCCTTGCACTTTGACTGGGGCCAATAATTCACAGTCATGTGTTCATTTATTAAGAAATACCTGGGGAATATATTGTCTTAGGATCTGGGGATATGAAACGTGTGGTACTTGGCTTTATGCTGCTATGGTCTAGCAGGGTAGATGGGCATTCAGCAAATGCTTCTGAAGACAACTATTTTAGCACAAGTTGAAAATAGTGATATGAAGGCAAAGTACAGAGTGGTATGGGAAAGTAACACAGGAGGAGGTGAGTTAGAACGGTGCTTTGTCTCCACACAGAGCCCCAGTTCCTCCTGTTCCCAACCAGGCGAATGTGGTGTTCATGCAACATCCACCAAAATTAGTGGGAAAAGGGACCCTGGGGATATAAAAAGTGAGATAAAGGTGCTACTTTCTTTTTACTGTTGTTTCTGCCTGTTTATATGAAAAGGTCCTTTCAACATTTACAGAGCTTTAAAGTATGATGTGAAAAATAAGTACTCCGTACTTTGTACTTATTAGGGTGCCTTTCATCTAAGTTGACCACAAGCCCTGCAGACATTACCTCATCCATTTTCAGAAGACTCCTCAAAGGAAGGTAAGAAGAGACTCTTGCTCCCATGTCACAGATGGAAAAACTGAGGCATAAGAAGGTAACAGGGGCTAGGAGAGTGGTGTTGGATCAGGGGCCAGGGTGCCTAGATCCTAGGTCTGGCTTTGCCATTCAATACCTAGGAATTTGGAATGGATGATTACCAGTGTCTCATACAATTTGAAGGATCTGTGATGGTGTTAGGGAAACTGGGTGTCACAGTGATAATTCCTGGGACATAATTCAAGTGTTCAGTCATAACTCTGCAAGAAGGCCATCCAGAAAGATAGAGACAATAACTAAATTCTGGAGTTGGAAGGACCCTTGGATGGCTCAGCATGTCTTAAAACGCCTAAACACCAGAATTGTTAAATGCTTGCTGGTGACACAGATTCTTGGGACCCAACCCAGACTGACTATCCAGATTTAGAGCCCAGAGGTCTGAGGATCAGTTAATGAAATCATCAAGTGAGTCTGGAAAGGACATAGTCCAAATCGGTGGCCTCCAGCTGGGCTGCACATTGGAATCACCAGGGAGCTTTGAAAAATGGAGATGCCAGGTCCCACCTTGGAGATTTTGATTTAGGTGGTTGCAGGTATGTCCTGAGTGTCTAGAGATTTTAAAATCTTCCTGGGGATTCCAAGGGCAGCCAAGGCTGAAAACCGCAAACTAGATCAAGCTCTCTTGTGATGCTGATGAAATGAGTGGGTTTGATGATGCTAATCTCGCCCATGAGAAACCACAGCCAGAGCCACTGCTGACTTGGGGGGCAATGGACACCCCCCTTCTGACTCCACCTGCCACTCTGTCCATTACATTATCTTGACTCCCATAATGCCTGAGTCTAAGAGTTTTCTTTTTAATATGCAGAAAAAATATATTATATTAGGTTAAGAAAAATATATTTAAAAAAATTTAAAATTGGGAATTAAATGAAACATTTAGAAATCAAAATTTTTGCCCCCATCACCAATAGCACCAGTAGTTGAAAGAAACATAAACTTGGAAAAACACTTGCAACATAAATTATAAAGGGTTATATGAGAATGTTTAGAAATCAATAAGAAGATGATTAATCCAGTAGAAGACTGATCAAAACTAATGAGTAGAAAATTGACACACAAAAGAATTTAAATGGCCAATTAAAACATACAAGTAGGTTTTTATTATCTTTTAATTATCCTTAATAATTAAATAAATATAAATTAAAATATTAGTGACATTGATATTCATTTATCAAATTATGAATTATTGAAAGATTGATAAAATCCATTTGGGTAATGGAGGTAACTACTGGTGAGAAGGCAAATTGGCATAAGATTTCTGGAGAGCAATTTAGCAATATATACCAAAGCCTGCGGTACATGTGCGGAATGTGCAGGTTTGTTACATAGGTGTGTATACCTTTTTTTTGAGATGGAGTCTCAATTTGTCACCCAGGCTGGAGTGCAATGGCATGATCTTAGCTCACTGCAACCTCCACCTCCCAGGTTCAAGTGATTTTCCTACCTCAGCCTCCTGAGTAGCTAGGATTACAGGCCTGTGCCACCACACTGAGCTATTTTGTATTTTTGGTAGATACAGAGTTTCGCCACGTTGACTAGGCTGGTCTCAAACTCCTGACCTCAGGTGATCCACCCACTTCAGCCTCCCAAAGTGCTGGGATTACAGATGTGAGCCACCGCACCTGGTCCAAAATATGTATATACTTTTTAATCTGGTAATTTTATCTCAAGCAAATTTTCCTAAGAGATTAAGTGTGTTCAGATGTATATGTAAGAATATTATTCATCATAGAATTATCTATCATATTAAACATTTAGAAATAATCCAATCCTCCATCAGTAAATGTTTAGCAAAATATATTTTTATAGATCCACATGGTGGAATAATGTGCAACTATTAAAAATTGTATTGCAGATTTACATTTGTTGACATAGAATTATGTTCCCTATATAGATGAAGCGATTAGAGAAAATTACCAAACTATGTATCACAGAAGTTCATTTTTCATGTACGAGTGGCTGTGCATACATTGATAGCAAAAACCTAGGCTTGGGGTCCTCTACTGGTTTGTCTATGGTGACTAACTATTTGGGTTTTCCCAGGACTCTGTGGTTTTCTGGGATGTGGAACTTAATATTGTAAACCTGAGATAATCTTGAGAAAACCGGGATGGTTGATCATCCTGATCTTCCCACTGAGTCACTAGCGATGTGACCTTGAACAAGGTTCGTGAAATACAGCTCTTTTCTAAAATAATAGACTTGAAATGGCTGTGGCTGGAAAATTTGTCTCCACTCTTATATTAAGAATGTTTCCATTGGGTGTTAGGATTTGGTGCATTTTAAAATTCCTTCTGTAATATTTCTTTAGAATGTGTATTCATAATTTTCACAATATAACAAAACAGTAAAGTCATCTCTATTAAAAATACTCCTATGGGTCAACTGAGGTCGATTTTCAGTACCAAGAATATGGTAAGGACTATAAACAGTGTTTCCATAGAATGTCAGCCACAGACAGTTACTACAGCACACGAGTGGAAATCTAGAGATGGTTGCAAAAACAGAAGGTACCATGGACAATTTTTCCCTCAACTGCCACAATATCTTATGTGAAAAATGGTAAATAAATGAACAGAAATTCACTCTCCTGTTTTACAAAAATTATAACAGTCCTCATATATACATTCAATGTATGTTAGAATTAAATCTAAAATGGTTTAATTTATTTGTACCCAAAGTAAGAATGATATAACAAATTATGAACACATTTTCCAAGTGAGTAAACTTTGTTTGTAAACGCCAACCTTGAAAGTTTCTATATTGATCACTTTTACGTTGCTTTGGTAAGATTAAATAGTGATGGATGCCTTTCAAAGAGTCTTAAGATGATAGAATTAGTTTACCAAGAGAAAAGCCTGACAGACAAGGGTTTTACTCAGTCTAGAGGGCTCTCTGGAGGAACGTTTCCGGCAAAGGCTTAGATTTGTGTTGAGCCTAAAATTCACATGGTTTGATTATAGATGACTATAGGCAAACATTTGCCATATGTTCTATGATATAAACCATGGCCCAAAAAATGGGCAGGAATAAAACATACTCTTCTTAGAAATGTCAGAATTGCACATTTTGGGATGCTTGTCATGCAAGACTAATTCCGATGCCTTTAACACATTCAAAGTCCTGACTTCTCTTAGAATAGGTGTCACTGCCAATTTTTCACCTGTCCTGTAGCAGCTACAGAAATTGGAGGAGTCTGAAAAAAAGCAAGACCATCTACAGGCTTTGCTCTGCAGGGTCCTGACCACCATCCCTCCAGCAGAATCCCAGGCCAGGCCCCTGAACAAGTCACCTCAACCCTGGATACATTTTTTTACTGCTACAACTTTAGAAATTTCCTTCCTAACTTCTTTCTTTGTGCTCTCATCTCAGAAAAAGGCAGACCGTGCTGAAATTGTTGACAGTTCTACCTTTGAAAGGCACTTTGCTTCCTTCTGTACCTGGAAATTACACGTGGATCTCAAAGCATCATGTGTTGCTTTTGAGAAGAAAGTCTGATGAGAGTGAGGGTCCGTGGTTTGATTCACTTGCTACCATTGCTGACAGGTTTTCACACAAATATTTCAATTTAGTGATACTCTTAAGCAGTATGTTTTCCTTATTTAACTTCATGTCCCCAAATAAATCTTAGGAAAGTAAAAAATGGTTGCAAAATTTTCCTCCACATATTTACAGTCCCTCCATGCTGGCAGGGTGCCCAGACCACTGCAGAGTTAGAGCCCAGGCTAGGCTGCTGGAAATGAAACTATGAGGTGGCTAAGGTGCATGCCTAGACCCTTCCTGTCTGAAAGGCACTTTTCACCTGGAAAGATAAAAACACAAATTGCAATTCCAAATACAGTAAATTAAGAGCACTGCTTGTATTTTCTCTAAATGCTCTAAAAAATTATGTGTGAATGAAAATGTCTCTCCCTTAAACATTGCTGTACAATGATAATGGTTTGGGAATAGAGTGCCTATGTATATACTGAAAGCCTTGAACTAACTTTCCTATACCAAACTAGTTTGTCAAAATATAACCATGTCAAAACATTATAAACCTTTCACTCCCTTTCAAACAGAACATTTAAAATATTAAAATGGATTAAACCCTGACTTCAATTAAAAACTTGGTTCTGCTACTAACTGGATAACAGAGGACAAAGGATGTCAGGGTCACTTTTCTAACAATTTATGTGTTTATGCATGTTTTTAAAAATGATTTTGTTTTGTTTTTCTTTCTCTCCCCCTACCCTTTTTTTGGTAAAGCAACTGATTAAGTAAAGAAAAATCATCTATCTGGTTAGGGAGAATGGACAGAATCTGAATGTCACTCACTTTTCAGATAGCAAGGATTTGTACAAAACCTTCATATAACAATTATAAGTTGTCACTGCTCTGTTAGAGCATCAAAATGTGAGTGAGGGTTCAGACACACAGATGGACTTCTCTCTCAGCTGTATCGCTTTCTTGTTCTGTGACCATGGGCATTATAAGATTTTAAAAACTGTTTCTTCATGGGAATAATATTTGTATTTATATGAGATAATCGTTGACAAATATAAACTAGGAAAGTCACAAAAATGCTTATGAAGGAATCTGGCACATACTAAGTTCCCACTTTTATTCGTTGTCAGCATTATTGCCATCACTCTCCTCCCGGGCTAGTTAGCAGAATTGTAAAAACATTTTGACCTGGCCAAGAGTGGTGGCACACACCTGTAATCTTAGCACTTTGGGAGGCCAAGGCAGGCAGATCACGAGGTCAGGAGTTCGAGACTAATCTGACCAACAAAGTGAAACCCCGTCTATACTAAAAATATGAAAAATTAGCCAGGTGTGGTGGTGTGTGCCTGTAATCCCAGCTACTCGGGAGACTGAGAAAGGAGAATCCCAGCTACTCGGGAGACAGAGGTTGCAGTGAGCTGAGATGGCACCGTTGTACTCCAGCCCCGGCAACAGTGAGAGACTGTCTCAAAACAAAAACAAAAACAAAAAACATTTTGATCTGCAAATATAAAATAGTCATGTATATTATCCTCCAAAGTGACTTAGGTGTACATTATTTCAGAAGCACCATTTTAAACGCTTTTGGCTCAAAGAAAATCTTAAAGAACCCTATTGATTTGTTTCACATTTTTCAGTATCCAGAGAAAAGCTGTTTAGACTCCCTTGGGGATCACCGTCCACTGAGTAGAACCCATCCTTAATATCTTTCTTCCTTTCCCATCATAATGGTGACTGTGGAGTGGTCTACAGAAAACTCAGCACAAAGGCAACCCCAGAGATGTCTCCAAAATGAGCTAAAACCCACTGTAAAATAGCTTAAGGAAAAAATGCCACTGGGATAAATTTTCTGTTAATAAAGTAGTTTTTTTCCCAAATACTCAACATGTATAATACCTGTAAACCCTTTCTCCAAAGCCACTTTCAACACACAAATAGTATTTTAATGATTAATCATAGAGAGAGAGAAAAATATACGCAGAACTATGTCACATTCCCTCAACTGAACTTTCTGGTCTTTTTCCTTGTTAGGGTTGAGAGGCGTGGGGTGGTGCAGGGGATGGAGAGAGAAGGTCCTTTGTCTGGAACTTTTCATTACTGAGGGGTTTTACCAAAGAAGCAATTCTTTTCACACGCCATGTCTCACCTTGAGTTCTTATCCGCTGGGGACATAGTTGATCAGTGATGTCATTCTACAATTATTTAAGGATAGTGATTCTTTTATTCTCACAAAGGGTTTGCTGAAAATTAAAAGAAGCCTGCAGTCATTTATTTTAATCTCCCAAGATTGTTTATTGTTCCTACAAGTCAGGACAGCCTCATCTTTGGAAAACACATTCCAAAAGAAAAGTTGATAAAATGATTGCATTGTTAGACAGGTGGGGTTTTACAAGGTAGACTCGCTGTGGATGGGCTTTCAAAGCAGCGCTTTACATTTTATCTTGTGGTATTTCTCAAGTGCATGGATGGTCATTTGGTGCAAATGATAACTATTCATTTACCTTTAGAGACTTTGTAATCATTGAGAAGAGAGTAAACATATACAAATTATAAACTTCGATAATAAGGTCTTGAAAATGTTCATTTCCTATGCCACTTCCTTCCTATGCATTGCCATACAGCCCTCTGTATGTATAAATGGGGAATAAGATATGCACTTAATATGATTTCTTTGACTATTATAAGCCTCCCTGCTTCCTCCTCACACCTTCCCATGTGTGATGAAAAACTGCAAAATATTTTTTTCCTTGTGCTATAAAAATATCCCTCGATTGTCAGCTTTTAGTTTTTAAGTGCTTTGATCTAGTTTGAATGTGAAGAGTGAAGGGTCCCCAAACTAAGTGGGTGGCCTCCACCCTATGGTGTGAGAAAAAGCTGTGAATTTTCCCCCTTATTTTTTATGTCCATGAGTTTCTTATTTAGAGGAAAATTTAATACACAATTGGTACCTTTGCAGTTAGCTCCCAAATGTTATTTAAGAGGTATTTGATGTCCAACATACCCAGTGATTTTTTTCTTTTTTTTACAAGACTTATTTAAGCTCTTTTCCTAGGAAAAAGATGTTGCCTTTCTGCCAAGGGCATATTATCTTCAAAAACTGGCATTTTTAGCCTGTTTTCCGCAACTTAAATTTTCCACGTCTTAAGTTGTCTCAGGTCTCTGAACTGCAGATTGGGAGAATTAGAAAAGATCTTCCTTTCTAGGAGTTAACTTTCCTTGCTTAGGAAACAACACAGTTCTCCTTCCTTTGATGGAAAAAGCAATCATTAAGCATTAACGGGAGATCAGCAAAATCTTCAAAATCTGACTCATTTTAGATAAACACTTTCTATTCTAAGCCACTATAATACTTACCATGTTTAAAAGGAAAAGAAGTATTTTCCAACATAAATATCCAAAGAACCAAAATCAAAAGAAATCCAGTCATGTTGAAAAATATTGAAGAAAAAGGACTAAATGAACTTTCAAACCCTCTAAATACAGAGCAGTTCACCCATTCTAACACGTGTAAGGTGGTGAATAAATTGTGTCAACTAATTTCCCAAATACAAGATCAACTCTCGTATCTGTAGGGGAGATAATTAATTGAACCATAAGCCCAACAATAAAATTCAGTACATCTCTGAAGATGAATATCAACGTGGTTTAGGAGAGAATGTGCTTGAGATATTAATGTTTTTAAGAACCAAATTGTGGTTTCTTAGGCCAAAATTGCATGGCTACATTTGCTATGCGAAGAATAGATTTTCATACTCTCCGAAAACAGCACGACTCCAGTGAGATGTTTGGTTGGGGATCCCAATCATGTATGATACTGTGCAATTATGTCTATTTCTTTCTTGTCCCTAAATTCTACCAATTCTAAGTGCTTTTGGAACAGTGTAATCAGTACTTAGATAACGTTAGTAAGGGCCTACTGGTCCTTGGATATTCTCCTGGTCTTCATGCAAGAAAAGCCTACAGCAGGTAAAGACTGGGGTCAGTGGCTCCCTCCGTCCAAACTGGTTGGCCTTGGGAGGAGGTCACTCAAGAAAATTTGGCTACAGAGATATGTTAGCCGTCTTTGTACCCAGTACTTTTTTTTTTTTTTTTTTTAAAGATTCTTCAAGCATACTCATGCAGGCCTCAGAGTGTTAATATCTGCTCTTGGACTTGAAAACTTTCTTGCTCCCTCCATAAACAGTCTTTTCCACTGCTGAAAGCTATTGAATCCTTGTCAGGCTTATTCAAAACTTGATGATCTTAATGGAAACTCCCAAAGATGAGAACAGATAAAGAATAAAACCAGGACATATCACTTGTAAACACAGTCAGTGCATCCATTTCTTGGTTTTTAATTAATCAACTCTTGAGCTAAGAGCTTAGAAATTCCATTCAGATTTAGACATTCTTTCAACAGTATGTGTATGATTTCCAAATTACCAGCCTGATAGTTCTGACTAATGTAAAATAATGCACCACTTTGCTTCAGGCAAAGTCAGGTATTCGATTTTCATAGAATCCTCTTTTGATGAACTATTCCGTGAATGTGTTTATCTACGTGTTATGACCTTTCGCTGATCTGTTCCAAACTGTTCCAGGAAGAAAGAAGTGGTTTTAGGGGAGGCAAAATCTGTTGTAGGTAAAGTAACTCTGAACTGGAGTGTCAAGAAATTTGTCATTATTTCTGTTCATGATTTTTGATCATTTATCTTCCCTGTGTCTTATTTTCTCATTCTGTAAAAAGAAGGAAATTTAAAAATGGCATCTTCTAAGGATCAAAGAGGCTAGAAAAGATGAAAAATGAGTAAAAATGTCATTACTGATAGACCTCAAGGGCATTATGCTTAGTGAAAAAAAAAAGTAAATGGCAAAAGATTTTGTGCTGTTTGATTCCATTTATACAACATTCTTAAAAGAACAAAATTATAGAGACGGAGAACAAATTGGTGGTTGCCAGGGCTGATGACAGTGGGGTGTGGATATAAGACGGCAACCTGAGGGGCTCCTTTGTGGCAACAGAGCAGTTCTGCATCTTAGCTGCACTGCTAGTTACCCAAATACAATACCCTAGATAAAGTTGCATAGAATTTCACGCACACACACATGCATACAAACACACAAGTTAATACATGTAAAAAATGGTGAAAATTAAACAAGATCTGCAGTCCAGTTAAGAGTTAAACAATTGATGTTCTAATAACATCAGTTTCTTGGTCTTGATATTGTACTAAGAGTTAAACAACTGGTGTAACAACATCAGTTTCTTGGTCTTGATATTGTACTGTGGTTATACAACATGTTATCATTGGGGGAAGCTGGGTGAAGGGTACACTGGACTCTGTGTATTATTTTTGTAACTTTCTGGGGATCTCTAGTTAGTTCAAAAATAAAACTTTTAAAATGTTATTATGTACCTGACCTTAAGATGCTCTTTAACCAATCCCGTGTTCCCTATGTGTGTGATTATAATAAAAATAAAAGTAGAAATAATTTTTTTAAAAAAGAGAAAGTGGTGAGAGGGTGACAAACATCACATGGAGTGGGATGAGTCACAACAAAACCGTGAAACACAGTTCTCCTCTTGTAACTTAACTTCGCATAAAAGTGAATACAATGATTCCTTGTTTAACACCACTCTGAACTTAAAAGCAAAATTCTTAGGAATAGCCTTTTGAAATCTAAGACTTTTGTAAGTTGAGATGCCATAGAACATTTGTTCCATGGGCTGCTTCACAAAAACAAAGAATTTGTAGTAAAGTAAGTTTGAAAATGTTAAACATAATTTTTTCCCTGGATCCCTTTTCAAAATGATATTTTTTAAAAAAAATACATACTTTTGAAAAACAGACTCCAGACTTCTAGTTCCTGAAATAGTAGATGAGACGATGTAGGTGATTTGGACCAACTCTATGCTAAGACATATCTGGACAAAACATACACACATGTATTATTGTCACCTTAATTATGATCATCATCTAACTGAAGGCGTTGGAAAGCTCTGAATGCAGTGAAGGCCAAGATCTAAAAGAAAGCAGAAACAGAGAGATGAGTTCTACCCTAAGGCAGAGGCCAGTACTGGAAGAGGGAGGAGTGTTCTCAAGAGAGAACTTAAAAAGGTACTCAGGGTCTTTGCCAGCTTCACGTAGTGAATGGGAGAAAATGGAAGTCCAGGGCCCACCCAGAAGAAGTCTCTGGATAATTTTCCATGCTTTAGATTAAGATGGGCAATTAGTATATCCTGGGAGTAAGGGTGGATGAAAAGTGAAATAGCCTTATAAGAACTGAAGTCTGTTTTAGGATTATCTCAGTCCTTGCAATTGATCCTAGAATTCTGGTGCTTCTGGCCACCTACTGCAAAGAAAAATAAATTCTGCCTCTTTATCTAGGTTAAAGATAAAGTCTTAAATCATTTTTAGACTTTTCACATGCATGAGACAGCCAATCAAACATATCAAGGCACAGAGGAGAATAAGAAAAGAAAATAGAAACAGACCCAAAGGGGCTCCAGTTAATAGTTACCAAGCACAGGATTTAAAATAACAATGCTTAAATGGTTAAGGAGATCGCTTAAATGGTTAAGGAGATTACAGGGAAAGATGAGAAATCGTGATGAATAATTGGGACCTGTAATGATAACTAAAGGGAAATGTTAGAACCAAAATGTGCAATAACTAAAATTAGAAACAGTGGAAGGACTGAAGCATATCAAAGAGTAAGGGAGAGAGTTAGTGAATTGAAATATAGATTTTAAAAAAAAATTCAGAAGGAGGCAAGGAGAGAAAAAATGAAGAAAAAATATAGAAGAAAAGGTAAGAGATGGAAGTTCTATGACAGATGTTATGAGGTTCCTTTTAAGAGAAAAACGGAATAAGAATGATGTAGATATGTTAAATGCAGAGGAATATATAACTGAACATTTTTCAAACCTGGCAGAAAAATACCAAGCTATAGATTCAAGAAGCAAGATAAATCCAGAGAAAACGACATCAGAGAAAATGGCTGAAAACCAAAGACAATGAGAAAACCTTAAAAGAGACGAGAGGAAAAAAAGACACACTAATTTCAGAGAAGGAACATTAAATTTACAGTTGTTGCCTTGAAAATTAAAAAATAATGATAAAATAAAATAAAAATAATGGAAACCAGAGATAATAAAAGAAATGCTGAAAGTTAGCCTCCAATCTAGAATTCTATCTTGAGTGAAAATAGTCTTCCAGAATGAAGACATGAAAACAAAATAAAGACAATTTCAGACCAAGAATCCCACCAAAACAAACAAAAAAACAAGAGAATTTGTCACTAGCCACACCGATATTCTATTTCATATTCAAAATAGAATAAAGTTTAAATATTCCATAAAAGCAAAAGAATGCAAGGATGAAGAAAAAAGAAATATAGAAACAGGTAGAAGTAGAAAGCAAGTAATAAAATAATAAATTATGCCTGAAATATATCAGTATTAATAATGGCATAGCTATTGTAAACTGTGTTAATTTATTGGAGTAATACTGTATACTAAACTACTTTACTTAACAGATGTAACTCATTTAATCCTTAGAGTATTCATATGTAGCAAAGACTGGCAGTATTCTCACTTAAAAATAAGGAAACATAGGTACAGAGAGGTTAAATAACTGTCTCAGGATTACCCAGCAGATCTAGGGCAGAGCTGGAGTTTGAAACCATTTGTTTAATTTTGAGTATGACCTTCTAACCACCATGTTGTGCTCTATGATCCTGCCTCTCCTGTGGTAGCACCAAGAAATATCTAGACTTGTTTGACATGAAAGAAATAAATTGTTTGGGACTTTAGGCATTTCCTTCAGATTAGATAATTAGGCTGCCAATATATTAAAACAAAATAAAAAAAATATTAAGAGAAGCTTGGTTGCCATGTATATTAAAAGCCTTAAGAAATTTCATTCTTGGATGCGGTATTTGTACTTCTATGAAGACATCCCAAGAACAAAATAAGCACAGAAAAACAAACAGATGAACAGAGATGATCATTGCAGGCTTATCTGTGGTAGTGAAAAGATCAAACAATGTGACTGTGTCATTAATGATAGCAGCACATTTAATTAGTGTGATAATATGTGGCCAGTAAAAGGGTATTATAAGAAAAAGCATTATATATATATTTGAGATCACTTGAGGTCAGGAGTTTGAGACCAGCCTGGCCAACATGGCAAAACCCCTTCTCTACTAAAAATATAAAAATTAGCAGGACATGGTGGTGCGCACCTGTAGTCCCAGCTGTTATATATTATATATACACACATATATATAAAATGTGTGTATTATATATATATTTTTAATATATATATAATACCCATATATATGTGTATTATATATAATACATATATACATATATATAATACACTATATATATAGTATATTATACATATATAATATACTATATATAACATTTTATATATATATAAAATACACACATATATAATATTATATATATTAGATAAAAAGTTATATTAAGTGGTGAGGAAAGTAAACAAGAGAGCATATGCCAGAATTATCATAAACATATAGGAAAGGTACAATCCCTCTTTCCTATGTATTCTCCTTGACAAAAATCCTCAGAGGAGAAAAAGAACTATGCAAAATATTATACATTCTTGAAGGAAATACACTGAAACATTAGAACTGTAGCATGTATATTTGGGATGCAGGATCAGATATGCATTTGTACCTCTTTTTGTATTTCCCAGTTCTCCTTGGGGCTTGCATTAGGGATTAACATGTAAGTTAATTCATATGAAAGCTGTTTGAAATGATGACACTTTCTGTTATCTGATGAGGAGGATGTGCTCTCCCTGAGTGTATTTAGAAAAGGATTCATTAACCAAAGAGAGGAGAGCTCCTGCTGTGACGTAACCTTCTCTTCCCCCACCGAGTGGCTGAGGCCCACTCATCTCACCATTTTGCCTTTAGTGTGGAAGGAGCTGAATATTAGGCCACGTGGCTCCAGGTGGATGGAGATTGGCAGTGGCCAGAAGCAGCTGCTTTGAGGAAAGGCCTGCCCTGGGGCCTAATGGATGGCATGAATATAGAGGAAAGAGAACATTTGAGAAAAAAGACATCACCAACATATCCTATGTGAGGCCAATGCTTTCTTTGCAACTTCAAGTGATGCTTTTGTGGGATCTTTAGTCTATCCCTCTGCAGCCATGCATTCAGCAAATAACAATTCAGTGTCCTTCACATGGAAACATTATACTAGGGGCCCAGAGGAGAGAAAATGAGTTTGAGGAAGAGATATAGACTTTGTCCCAGATACCAGTCAATCATGGAGAAGGAGACTTCACTCTCTTTGTTTACCAAGGTCCACTTCAGTTCCCTATCCGTTGCACAAGTGATATCATTTAGATCTTTGGCTTTCCTGAGATCTAAGAATCCACTGTAAATTAGTGATGTCTTTCCGAAGGTAGTTTCTCAAAGTGTCGTCTACGCAGGAGGGAGCTGAGGAACAGTAAGTAGCTTTTCTTTATCTCATGCGTTCTTCTCTTGGACATTTTAAGGGGTCCATGGTTAAGGTTATTGTGAACTTGACGGGGACAAAATACACCTTTATTTTTACAAACCTCTAACTCAAATATAGCATTTTCTTTAATCATAAATATAGACAACACATACCATGGAATACTACACAGCCATAAAAAATGATGAGTTTGTGTCCTTTGTAGGAACTTGGATGAATCTGGAAACCATCATTCTCAGCAAACTGACACAAGAACAGAAAGTCAAACACTGCATGTTCTCACTCATAGGTGGGTATTGAACAATGAGAACACATGGACTCAGGGAGAGGAGCATCACACAATGGGAGCAGTTGGTGGGGGTAGGGGAGAGACAGTTAGGGATGAGGAGGGATAACATGGGGAGAAATGACAGATATAGTATGTACCTAAAGTAAAATAAATAAATTTAAAAAATAATTAAAAAAAGAATGTAAAAAAAAAAAGAAGTATGTGTCACTTTCAGCTGGGCAAGGTGGCTCATGTCTGTAATCCTATCACTTTGGGAGGCTGGGGTGAGTGGATCATCAGACCTCAGTAGTTTGAGACCAGACTGGGCAACACGGTGAAAACCTGTAACCACAAAAAAATACAAAAATTAGTAGGGTAAGCACCTGTAGTCCTAGCTACTTGGGAAGCTGAGGCAGGAGAATTGCTTGAGTCCAGTAGGCAGAGGTTGCAGTGAGTCAAGATCGCACCACTGTACTCCAGCCTGGGTGATACAGTGAGACCTTGCCTCAAAAAAAAAAAAAAAAAAGTGTGTATAACTTTCTCATTAGTTGAAATTGTGGATATTCAATCACATTATAGTACTTACAAATGTACCAAAATATTGTGTATGCTCATCACTACCCTGAAATTACAGTCCTTAGGCTTGGAAATAGGTCTTGTCATTTAATGAGTTAATAAAGAATTATAACTGTTATCATCTACATTCTTTAAAGAAGTATTTTGATTACTGTATTAACCAAAATTATTCAGAGCAACAGAATGGTTTGCAAACTGGAGACTTAAAAGAGCTGATGGTGAAGCTCCAGTCTGAAGGCTAGTAGGTTCAAAGTCCAGGAAAAGCCAATATTTTAGTTTAAGTCTGAAGGCAGGAAAAAAAATGACTTTCCAACTCAAAGTTAATCAGGCAGGAGGTATTTCCTCTTACTTGGGGGAGGGTCAGCCTTTTGTTCTTTTCAGGACTCAACTGATTGGATGAGGATGCCCCATTCACATCAGGGAGGGCAATCTACTTTACTTGGTTCATTAATTTAAATATTAAACCTATCTAAAGACTCCTTTATAGAGACACCAAGAATAATGTTTGACTAAATACCTGGGCATTCTGTGATCCAGTGATGTTGACATAAAATTAACCATTACAAGTCCACCTGTTGTTAACTTGGAATCCATAAGCATCTCCTTAAACTGTGTTTAATTAATCACCACATGAAGACAGTAGCAAGGTTATAATTCTCCCTGACATGATATAGCTTTCCTGCTCACAATTAAAAATGTACTAACCCTCCCCCAAGAGGAGGCAATTAAGCCCTTGAGCAATGTTTACTCTTCTTCTTGACAGTCTCTACTCAAATACTATGATATAAAATCAATATATCTTATATTTAATGATAAGGGAATGATGGAAGAAAACAAAGAAATTTGCCGTTATACACACAAGTAAACTCAAAATAAGGAGGAAATATTCATAATAAGTACAGTCTTCATTTCTGTAACAGATCATGTAGCCATAGCTGTTATTTACAACTCCCTTTTCCCACTATTAATTCTGTATTCTCTTTGCCTTTAGCAAGCACGTCAACAAGTCATGGTTATTCAGTTGGTGGAATAATCCAAGCCTTCATTCCTGAAGGGTCTGGGCCATTACTAGTCCTGGCTGAAGTGGGTGGTTGTAGTTTCTCACTGACTTTAATGACAAGGCATCGTAATGCTAAAGACACTCCAAAGAATCTCCTACGTTACAGACATACTCTTCTTTCCCTCCAAGTGGTTTCATTTCCCTTTACTAGTCTGGATCGATCTCCCCCACCAGCAGAGTAGCTCTCTTCCTTGCCTGTTGATTTAGCATCACGAGGAGTATAAAGTGGGAGAGTGGCAATCTTAACTTCCAGTTGAATGAAATCACTGTGTGTCTCCTCATAGAAGCATTCTTCCCTTAGGAGCTGATATGGTTTGGCTGTGTCCTCACCCAAATCTTATCTTTAATTGTAACTCAAGATGAGATTTGGGTGGGGACACAATTCCCAAGTGTCATGGGAGGAACCCAGTGGGAGGTGATTAAATTATGGGGGGCTGGGTTTTTCCCGCACTGTTCATGTGATACTGAATGAGTCCCACAAGATATGATGGTTTTAAAAATGGGAGTTTCCCTGCACAAGCTCTCTCTCTTTGCCTGCTGCCATCCATGTAAGATGTGACTTGCTCCTCCTTGCCTTCCGCCATGATTATGAGGCCTACCTTGCCACATGGAACTGTGAGTCCATTAAACCTCTTTCTTTTGTAAGTTGCCCAGTCTCGGGTATGTCTTTATTAGCAGTGTGAAAACAGACTAATACAGTAAATGAACTAAGACAGTAAATGAGCCAAAGGGCATAAGGTCATGGGAGCAAAAAGCAAAGATTTTGTTAGTGGGTCACTAGGGATAATAGTGAGTGATGCCACTCCCATTTTCTCTCCTTGATTTGCATCCCCATCAATTCTGGCTATGAGAAAAACAGAATCATGCATTGGAAACTGATTCAGAGCCTACACAGCCTTCTGGAGAACCCTACTCCAGCCCGGCAAGATATTATCACTTAGCTGACACTGCAACTGAGCCTTCAAAAGAGCATTCCACTATTCTATCAAATCAGTTGTTTCAAGATGGTAGGAAACATGGTAAGACCAGGGAATTCCATGAGTATGGGCCCACTGCACTTCATTTGCTGTGAAGTGAGTTCCTTGATCAGAAGCAATTTTTTATGGAATATATGATGGTGGATAAGGCAATTCTGTAAGGCCATGGATGGTAGTTTTGACCAGAAGCATTGCAAGAAGGGAAGACAAATCTGTATCCATGGTGCCTATTCCAGTAAGAAAAAACACCACTCCTTCCATGATGCAAGTGGTCCAAGTAATCAACCTGCCACCAGGCCAATCACCTGGTTGGTTTGACTCAGCAATCAGTATTGTTATTGAATGAGTCAATAAAGACACATAACTGTTACTATTTACAAGTTTTTTTTTTTTGAGATGGAAACTCGCTCTGTCTCCAAGCTGGAGTGCAGTGGCACAATCTCTGTTCACTGCAACCTCCACCTCCCAGGTTCAAGAGATTCTCCTGCCTCAGCCTCCCAAGTAGCTGGGACTATAGGCATGCACCACCACACCCAGCTAATTTTTGTATTTTTCTTAGTAGAAACAGGGTTTCATCATGTTGGCCAGGATAGTCTCCATCTCCTGACCTCGTGATTCACCTATCTCAGCCTCCCAAAGTGCTGGGATTACAGGTGTGAGCCACCACACTTGGCCTATTTACAAATTTTAAAAAATGACTTTGACAACTATATATCAATATAATTACCTTTAACAGAAAAAATCCTTGGTGAAATACTGGATGTATCTTGTCTTTGATTACCATTATAGATTAATTTAGAATGGGGCAATATCTTTTATATTTTTTTTTACTGGCTAGGCAATCAGTAATAGTTTTCTATAAGTGGTGTTAACAAGACTATTTTATTATTTTCTTTCCACTCCGCCATGTCCCCAATATTTTGGACCAGAGGTATGAAAATATGTACTTTATTTCTACTTCCCCCACAATTGTTCTATTGAATCTAGTTCTACTGAAATAATTACATCTCTATTGCTGCATTTCAATCATGAGCTTGATTATAATCTCAGCATGTTAGGCATAGTAGAACAAGGTAGAGCTTTCCCTCAGAAGTGATCACAGGAGATATTTATTCATTGTTCATTAGTTCAACTACTGTTTTTCAGAGCACACATGGAAAGTCAGGGGTAATCCCAGGTAATTTAGGGCTTCAAGGATGGATGAAACATGGTTACAACAGTAAAGGAACTTAATCAAGCAGGAGAGATAGGCATGTAGAAGGCCCTGGGAACCCAGAAAATGGAGCAGGAGACTCTGTCTGGAACAAAGAAGGTGGCTTTGTGGGTGAAGGTACATTTATGCCTGGTCTGTAAGAATGAGTATGGTTTCACATAGTAGAAAAGGGACAAGGAGGAAGAACTAGATACAAAGAAGGGGATTAGTGGTGGTGCAATTATACTTAGAGGAGGCAATCAAAGGTATAGGGACATAATGTGTTTTAGGGACCACAACCAGTGTCTATGGAGCTAGAACAAAAATTATCGGGATAAGAAGATGAGATTAGGTGTTGCTGGAAAGGTAGGATGCTGTAGTGACTGGACTTGGGATTTGACAACCAGTAATTGAAAGCCATTAGTAACTTCTAAGCAGGGGAATAACATGATCAGATGCAAGTGTTAGAAAGAAGACTCAGGAGACCACATATTTAAGGAAGACAATGGAATCACAATATCCTGGGACCCATCTGAATTTGGGAAAGAGCGGGGGGAGGAGGGGGTGAGTGAGAGAGAGAGAGAGAGAGAGAGAGAGAAAAGAACGAAAGATGCCTTTTGAATGTATAGCTTAGGTGAGAGGTTTGGTGGTGACATCCCTAATGGGCAAAAGGTCAGGTTAGAGGCAGAGAGTCAAAATCTGGAGCTCAAGAGAGATCTTGAGTCTGGGAAAATAAAGGTGTGAGTCATCCACATGGAAGTGATAGTTAAAGCTATGGAATGAAGGCGCTTTCCTGGGAGAACGTCTAGACTTGTGATGTGAAGAGCCTTGAAGACAAAACCCGGGGGAGTGCTAACGGGTAGGAGTGGTGCCAAGAAAGATGAGTCAGTGAGGGAAACAGAGGGAGAGAAGGCAGAGGATCCTACAGAGAATCAAGAAATGCCGTAAGAAAGTAGGAGGCAAACTCAGAGCAGCAAAGTGGGTGGGAGAGTTGCAGTAAGAGCTTGCAAAGTGGTTGTGGAGGCTGAGGTCAGAAATTCGAGTTCTGGAGGTGAAGTGACATTGTCCACATGAGGACAACGTCTGGGTGCTGTTATGGGAAATGTTCAGATGGAGGTGAAACGATCTAGTAATTCAAAGTCAAGGGGAATTCAGTTCCTCCAAGAAGGGGTTTAAAGGAAGTTACACACTGCTTGAAAGGAGCACATAGATGAGATGACAAGTCCCTCACTTTCAGAGGTCTGCAGAGCAAGGTGGCCCCTGTATTTTTCCCACAATGGAGTGACAAGATGAAGAAAGACCCTCCAACATGAAAGTTTGTTTTCTGGTTGGTTTATTGCAATATTGCAGTTTGTGCTCCTTGTGGCTGTGAGATTACCAAGGCTGGAGAGGGGTCATATACCCAAGGTACACTTTGTTTAAATCTATTTGGTTAGATATGGGCCAAGCCATAGCCTTGGCTTCTTGACCACGGACCTCTCAGTCACCTAAAAAGCCATCTTCTTCTGAAGCCCATTCCTATCAGGAGCTTATTCCCATCATTAGGTATCCATGGACACGGATGAAGAGGCAAACCTCTTCCTAAGCTCTATCTTCTGCAGAAGCCAAGCTTCTGGTCCTGTTCTTATCTTTCTCCTGAACATTCGCCAGTCCCTGCTGTCAGTCTTGCTCCCTGCAGTCTGTACCCTGCCCCTCAGCCAGGTTCCCTTTGAAATGTAAGTTACATTGCAGCACTTCCCTGCTTAAAACCCTGTGATGGTTTCCCATCACACTTAGACTAAAACCAAGGGTCAAGGTCACGACCTAAAGTCCTTGCCATGATCTGTAGCAGTGGATCTCAATTTAGGGTGATTTCATATCCACCCCCAGGATACTTGCCAATGTCTGCAGGCATTTTTGGCTGTCACAATTTGTGGGGAGAGGTTGCTAACAGCCTCGAGTGGGTAAAAGCCAGGGATGTTGTTAAACATTCTACAATGCACAGGACTCGCCCACCATCTGCAATGACAAACAATTATCCAGCCCCAAATGCCAATGGTGCCAAGGTAGGAAGACCCTGCCCTACAGGGCCTCATACTCTGGTCCTGCTTCCCTGCGTACCCTCACTGATGCATTCCTCCTGGGTCATGCTCGCGCTGGCCAGTCGTGCTTTCCTCAGACGCACTATTGCTACCTTAGGACATTTTGTTCCTGCTTCCTCTGATGCCTCCCCTAAGTGTTCACTGGGCCTGCCCACTCTCACCATGCAGGTTTCTGCCAAAATGCTGCTCCCCAAAGCTTTCTCTAATCCTATTATCTAAACTAGGTCCTTCTCTCCCACTGCCCTCCTGCTTTCTTCAGAGCACTTTGATCATCTCAAATGCAATGATTTAATGACCTCATTTTGTCTTTATCGTCTGTCTTCTTTGCTGGGAGGTGAGCTCCATGAGAGCACGGCCTTGTCACATCCCCGGAGCAAGGCCAGCACTAGGTCACTCAAGAGACAGCTACCAATTAAGTAAAGGAGTGAACGCCTGTCTGGGGTCTGGCTCCCGAAGAGGCTGATCCTGTTGTACAATGACAGGTGATCTCTGACTCTCCCAATACTTATCCAACAAGGACTCTTTAATTCGATTTTGAAGCTGTTTGGCCTCACATTTGCCTAATGCCCACCCAGCATAGCATAGGAAGGCCATTGGATCCAAAGGGTTAAAAATCACAGAAGCAAATGCTGGACATCTTGGATGAGCTTGCTTTGGTTAAAGAAGCTTCACTGCATTCTCCTTCACTCTGGACTTTGGGTTTTCCCATTCGTGGGTTGGGTTGCATGACCAACCTCCAACACTAGATTCAAGTGCAGTTTCCAACCTTGTTTGGACTGCATCATGCAAAGCACATGCATGCATGAGAGTATACATACAGGGTCACAGACGTGTTATTATATGGGACACAGGTCCTCTTTTAGTGGGCCAATAACAGTGTTGGTCAAACTATTTCTATTTCGACATAGATGGAACTCAAATAGAAGCAAGTCTCTGTAGTCTGAGAGTTGGGGAAAGGCGAGCCTGGGGAAGCTCTTCAGAATGTCCCACGGCAGCTTAGTGTTCCCAAGCAGGGTAGGTCTGGGGTTTTATTGAATTCATTTACAGGGGGAACACTTTACAGCATTGCATGAAGTTTTCTTTTATAAAGTAATTTGGAACCCAACCCATCCTCATAACTCCTGATCTCCTGTCAGTACCAGTTCTTTTTTCTTTTATTTTCTTTTTTTTTTCTGAAGAGAGCTCTCCCTAGGGAAAAATGTAAAAACAGCTTTTCCTGGAAAAGTTCATGCTACCCTCATTTACCTTTTGCATAACAAAAGCCCAGACTCTAATTCTGAATAGCTGTTTTGTGTAGTTGAACCAGGTGTCCCGCTTGGAGAGACTGAACATTGGAAGTCAGAGAAATGCCAATTTGCTGTTTCAAAATACTTTGTTTCAATTGCTGCCAAAGCCTTGGGGCAAAATGCTATAATCTACTTCCAGTTTTAGCTTTTCAGCTGGCTGAGCCTATTTTTTAAAAAAATTTATTAACATGCCCAAGTGACAGTATCACTTATTAACCTTATTGATCTGGAAAAATTTTATTAACTATAAAACATTTTCATTATTTGGGGTTAGTACTAGTGACTACTTGGCAGTAAAACGTCAAAGTCTTAGAATACGAAAACTGATTTATAAATACATCGCAAGCATGCTAATTAAAACACATCAGTAATGTACATCAATAGATTAAATAATCAGATGATAGTGAAATGGAGAAAGTCCCATTGCCACTGTATTTGAAATAGACTACAGACACAACTAATAATAACGTGTTTTCAATTTAGAGTATGAGAGAGACATTCTACCATTGTTAGAATCACATCACCTCTGGTTGATCCAGTCCCATATTTTCCTGAAAGTGCTGCACTGGCAAAGAAGGATCTTAAGGAAAAGACAGCATATGGATTGTTAACTGCCAGAGACACAAAAGGCTTTCAGATAAATGCATAAGGCTCATTCATTCAACAAATATTTTCTGAGGATTTAGTAGGGGCTAGGTATGATTGCAGATGCTGAGTCCGCAAAGAAAACATATATACTTATGCAAACATAGCATTCAGCACCTGGGTCCTTGCACTAGGATTTTACCAGAATTCTTAGACAGCATTTGGATAAGCTTATTCCTCATAGACCTCTGCTTTCTCTCTCCATAGGATGAAACTGTATACCATGGAAAGGAATGGGATCTGTAGTCAAAGATGTGGAATCAAACTCTGACATTTGACAAACTGAGTTGGGTAAATGGTTTTACATCCTTCAGTCTCAGGATCTTTCTTTATAAAATGGTTTTACATCCTTGAGTCTCAGGATCTTTCTTTACAAAATGACCCAAACTCATCAGCGTGGAGTCATGGCAAAACAAGATAGGATATATACATTGCTGGTGGAATGTAAAGTGGTACAGACACAGCGAACAACAGATTGATTGTTCCTCCAAAATTTAAAACTGTCATATGACCCAGAAATTCTACTACATACTGAAAAGAATTAAAAACAGATACTCAAACAAATACATGTATACCCATGTTCATAGCAGCATTATTCACAACAGCCAAGAGATGAAAACAACTCAAATGCCCGTCAATAGATGAATGGATAAACAAAATGTGATATATACAGACAATGGTGTATTATTTAGCCCTAAAAGGGAATGAAATTTGGATGCATGCTACAACATGGACATACCTCAAAAACATTACACCAAGCAAAAGAAGCCAGATGCAAAAGACCACCTATTGTATGATTCTGTTTATGCAAAATATCTAGAATAGATAGATCCATAGGAACAGAAAGTAGATTGGTGGTTGCCAGAGGCTGGGGGACTGGGGAATAAGGAGTGATTCTTCATGGGCACAGAGTTTCCTTTCAGGCGATGCAAATGTTTTGCAGGTAGACAGCGGTAGTGGTCACACAACACCATGAATGTACTAAATGCCACTGAAATGGTCACTTTTAAAATGGTAAAGATTCTGTTTTTTAATTTCATCTGAGTTAAAAAAAATGAATGTATATGAAAATATTCCATATATGTTTTCAGTGACTTACCCAGGGTCACTCAGGTGGTTGGAACCTGGGTGGCTATGTAGAGGGGTCAGAGGGAGGCTGACTCTTGTAGTGTCTCATTCTATTTATTTATTCATAATCAAACAATAAATGTATATATTTGTGTACATCATGTTTTGACATATGTATCCCTTGTGGAATGGCTAACTCAAGCTAATTAACAAATGCATGATCCTACTTACCATTTTTTTTTTTGTAATGAGAACACTTAATAGCTACAATTTTAGCAATTTTTATGTATACAATATACTGTTACTGACTAGAGTTACCATGCTGCACAATAGATCTCCAGTACTTATTCCTGGTGTCTAACAGAAATTTTGTATCCTTTGACCATCATCTTTCCCAACCCTCATTCCAGCCACTGGTAACCACCTTTCTACTCTGTGCTTCTATGAGTGACTTTTTCAGATTCCAGGTATGAGTGAGATCATGTGATATTTGTCTGTCTGTGCCTGGTTTATTTCACTTAACACAATGCCCTCTCTTTTTTAAGGTTGCATAGTATTCCATTGGGTACATGTACCACATTTTCTTTATCCAGTGATAAATCTTTATCTAACTTGGCCATTGTAAATGTTACAATGAGCATGGGAATGCAGGCATCTCTCTGACCTACTGATTTTATATTCATCTAGTTACTCTTTCTTGAGAAAGGAAAATTTTTCTCTGAACCTCCCCCAAATTTCCCTTCATGTCTCATTGGCCAAAACCAGGTACATGACTATTCCTAAACCAGCCATGACAGGCAAATGGAGCGGGGGTTGTTGCTAGGCCAATCAGGCTCTGTTGAGCTTGGAGGTGGGTCAGCTTCCCCCAAAACTCTGGCTGCACGTGTGAGAGTGAGTGTCTGTGTGTGTGTGGGAGGGGGAAGGGGGTGTAGATAATGGAAAAGAAACAGGATTGTGTTAGGACAAAGTGGAGGCACAAGGAGGCCACTTAGGCAACTCTGAGTGATGCTGGTAGCAGAGCTGGCTTCATGGAGAAACCCTTTGCACCCATACTGTGGCTGTGTGTGTCTATTTTAGGGGGCACACATTTTGTGCTGTGGGAAAAGGATGAACTTCCCCACAAAGATTCAGAAACGCTTGGCAAATCTAAAGGACAGTCAAGAAGGAGGCGTAAAACAGATACAAAACTGGATACAAAATATGGTGACTGCATTAAGAAGACCTCAAGTCAGAGAGAGCTTTACAGAGGAGATGAGAGTGGGAGAGTGATTTAGAGAGAGGGGTGGGTGGTGGACACGGCAGGCCCTTGGGGAGAAAACACCTGGGAAGTCCTGGCTTGAAACTCCTACTCTGGAGGTGACCCAGAAAAGTCTGGATTTACCCTGAAAGAACTGAAGTCTCTCTGAGCTTCATTTTTCTCATCTGTGGAATGAGAGTAGTGATGCCTTCCTCACAGAGACACTGAAATAATTATATTCGAAGATGGAAAAAATTCTGCCTGATTTATGGTAGGATTAGAGACTGTTTAGGCTTTAGTCTTGACTGTCATCCCATAATGACATGATTACACATGGGTTTTCACTTTATAATAAATATTGTTTAGTCATGGATTAATATACTGAAGGGCTTGAAAGCAGTTCAAACATATTGAAAGAATAAAATAAAACAAAAGAAAGAAAGAAAAAGGGTGAGAAAGAGAGAGAGAGAAGGAGGGAGGGAGGGAAGGAGGAAAAGAATAAAGAAAGAAGGAATGAAGGAAGGAAGGAAAAGAAATAATCGCTTAAATGCCTGACCACATTTACATCCAACATAATTGGAAGCAGAGATTCTGATTGGCCACTGAGTTCCTCAAAATTCCCCTAAATGGAGCAATCACTGTTGGTTCCCTACCCAGCTCCAATAGCACCCTGCCCTCCTTAGAAACCTCCAACACAGACACCATAGACTTGGCTAAAAACCACTCTTAAGGGTATTCATTTCTTGGTTCCTTATGGGCAGGACTGAATACATAATTTTCAGGGCCCACTGCCAAATCAAGGCACCTTGTTAAGAAAGAATTAAGGATCTCAAGGTGGTGACAGGGGAACATTAACCCAAGTGGACCCTTCTAAGCGTGGGGCCTCTTGTGACTGATCAGGCCACCCATTCATGAATCCAGCCCTGGATACTCCCTACAGATGAAAGATACAAACTCCTTAGCACAATATCCAAGGCTCTTCTGTAGGAGACCCCAGCCTCTCTCCAGGGCTCCAGGCAGAGTGAACACCTCACAGCTTCTATAACGTTTTCCTACTTGAAGTCCTTTGCACATGCCCCTCGCAGGGTCAGGGATGTGCATCCTCTGTTCCATCATCACACCCTCCACACCCACCGAGGTTCTCCAAATCCTTAACTCATCTTGCTCTGCTCCCTACCCCCACACCCCTTAGGCAGAATCTGGTTCCCTAGGGTCCCCAATAAGCATTTGTCTCATGGCACTTAAACCAGATTTTTTGTACCTTGGTCTCTTCCTATAAGAAGATGAGTTCCTTGAGTGCAGGGAATGTCCTCTCCTTTCTGTGTCCCTGGCCTTCTCTCACGCAGTGTCTGGTGTCTGGGTTCATGAATGAGTGTAGGTAGGGCTGACCACCTGTCTGAATGGCAGCAACTTGGACCATTCACACTCAGACATGATCCTGGCCAGAACTTCTTGAGTCTGTCAACTGTCCTAACCTTGCCTCTGATGTTGTGTGGCTCCTTACCTAATTCCTCCCCCTTTCGCTTGGTTTTAAGCTGCAGGCATGGTAGTGCCTCTCAGATCTCAACTCTAGGCATTCACATGCGCATTGTTCACTGACTTAGTTTGAGTTCCTCTAAATGCAGACCCTAAGACAGAGTTTTGGGCCAAGTATTTTATCTAGGGGTGTGATGCCAGGAAGCACTGTGAGGGAGCGGGGAACTGAGAAAGTAAAAGATGGAGAGCTACAAAAAGTCACCTTGAATAGTAGGTTCCATTTTAGCCAAATAGGATTCAGGCCTGCTGGGGTCCCTCTGAGAATTTTTGGCAAACCCAGCTCCAAGCGATCCTAACCAGGGGTGAAGAAACTGGCGTGTTTATTTGCAACTGCTGCCTTTCACTGGTGGTAGGTCACTCTGGGAACTCACTGGCATTTCCAGTCTGCTCTATACCTGCTGTGTGTCTGTGGTTGGAGAATATCCTCAGCCAGGAGATACAAGGGGCTGTTCACATGGCTGCAGGCAGCCACTGAAATACACTGCAGGGAAATGAGTGGACCACTGATGGCATCTGTTACAAGGAGGAATGGTAGGTAGCAATCCTTGACAAAAATGTTCTGCTCAGGATCATGAAATTTAGCCAGTGCATCAATGACTGTGCTAGTTTCTCAGGGCTGCTGTCACAAAGTGCCACAAACTGGGTAATTTACTGTCTCACAGTTCTGGGGGCTAGGAGTCTAACATCAAGGTATCGGACTCCTGGATCCACTCTGGATTTCTCTCTCAACTTCTGTAGCCTCGGGCATTCCTGGGCTCATAGGTGGCTGTTGTCTCCCTGTATCTTTACATCAGCCTTCCTCCATGTGTGCCTCTGTGTCCACATTTCTCTCTTGTCATAAGAACACCAGTCATGTTGGATTAGGGTTCACCCTGATGACCTTAGTTTAATGTGATTACCTTCGTAAAGATCCTCTTTCTAAATAAGGTCACATTTCTGAGGTCCTGGAGGTTTGGGTATTCAACATATCTTTTAGGGGAGGGGGATACAGTTCAACCCATTATGACCAAATGACAGAAATTACCACCACACCCCACACAGTGGCCCTAAGTGGGCAAACACCTAACAAGGAATTGTGCACCTCGTTTAACTAGGTATTTTAGAGCAGGTCCTCAAACCAACCACCACTGTAATTCTTCACTTTGCTCACTCACATTAAAGAGAAAAGTGGGCCCAACTCTCTCAGCAGGAAGACAGACTATCACCCACGTCACATGCCCATAAGAATGTGAGATAGAAGCCGTTGTGGCTCACAAAAACCGATGGGTAATTCTGTCCAAGAGGAAGATTAATTGGAAGCTGTTTTAGGCTAGGACTGAATACTGTGGGAGGTATGTGGCAAGCTAGGAGCAAATCCACAGGAGAACCTTTGTCAAAACTAAAGTAATTAAAGCCTTCAAAAATAGGACCTTGAGAAAAAGGGAAAAGGAATTTGATAATTTTGCCTGCAGAGAAGCAGACTGAGGTGTGGTTCACAGTTCCCCCGCATTTGAAAGGTGGCCAGAGGCACTCCCATTCCTGCTGAGAAGAGCGTGATGGGAAAAAGGCTTAAACTGAAGGGGAGATTTAGGCAGGATGAACTGAAAAATGTTCCAGAGTTAGCCTACATGGCACGGGCACTCCAGAATTGGTTAACTCACGGTAAACGCTTTGCTTTTACCCAACACCTAATGACTTACGCAGAGTGTCTTTACTTGCTTGCCTCATTTGATTCTCCCGACACTCCTTTGAAAGGATAGGGTAAGCCACGTTGTCCAGACTGCAAAGTGCAGTGACTTATGCTCTTAGCCTATATAGTGCTTCAATTTCATTAATCCGGGGTTCTTAACATCATCACAATTGACATTTGGGGCTGGATAATTCTCTTATGGGGGGCTGTCCTGTGCATTGTAGGATGTTTGACAGCATCTCTGGTCTCTACCCAATAAATGCCAATACACCGCCCCCCAGTTGTGAAACCTCAGAATACATCCAGTCATTGCCAAATGCCCCCCTGGAGGAAAGGTCACCCTTCGCTGAGAATCACCAATGAGTTTACATTCCCCCAATTACTGCTTAAGCCTTTTACTATTTTTCTATCCTCTGGGGAGATGAGGAAGTATTGTTGTTCACCATATACACATTTGAGAAAGATGAAAATACATAGTTGCTGACTTCTGGGAGCTCACAGACCACTGGGAAATTGGCCTGCCATATCCCCACAATGGGGAGGTAACTGTCATGTGATGTCTTCAAAGGGCAGAGGTCACATAAGCCTTCAGTCTTCCCAGCATTGTCAGAAAGAAAGTTTCTCAGAAAGGGGAGAGTTGAAACTAAAATATGAAAACATAAATAGGGTTTATCTAATAGATACTGTCACTTGTAATATCTCAGACTTTTAAATATAGTTTTATATACACCAGAGATCATCAGACTATGAGCCAGGGGCCAAACCAGGCCCACTGTCTGTTTTTATAAAGTTTTATTGACACACAGTCATAGTCATCATGTATTTGTCTGTGATTGCTTTCCTACTACAACAGCAGAGTTGAATGATTGTGACAGAGTCCGCATGACTTGTGATGTCAAAATACTTAATATCTGGGCCTTAGCAGAAAAAAATTGCTGATCTCTGTCTAGGTCCTGGGGTTATGAAGTACAGGGACCTTTATTGAATGCTTGTTCTGTAGCCTTGCATCACTTTTCATTGCCGTAGGAAGATTACCTACTATGTACCAAGCCATAAATTAGGTGGTTTGTATATGTCACTCAATTCTTCTGTTCAATGACCTTGAAACATATATATTGTCATCCCCAGGTCAACAAATGCCAGTTCAGAGAAAATAATAAGCTCGTCTAAATTATATAGTGAGTAGGCAGGTAGAGGCAGTATTTAAACTCCCGTTTTCTTGACCTCAGTGTCACTAAAACTCCATGAACCTCAGTTTCTTCACCTATCAAAAGCAAACAGTTACCTTCCTTTCTTCAATGTACAAGCCTTTTCCCAAATTATAAGTGATAGGAATACTTCTAACAACAAAAATGATGTGTAGATAACATTTATCCCCATTGAATAATTAAGTCCTAGGTGAGCGTTCTGCTCTGTATTCTATTTACCCCAGCTTTGGGACCAGCTGTGTCACATATGCAAATCATAGCAGACTCCTTTGGCACCGGTCACAGCTCACTTCAGTAGAAGCTTCCTTCCTCATCACAAGGCTAACAAGTTGGCAAGACCAGGGAAACAAATAAAACTCAAGCTTGGGGTTAAAAGAGTCATGAGAGCAGAGACATGAATAAATCTACTTTATAAAGGGTTTAGAGATCCTGGAGGCCACATTAAAGACCGTCCCTAAATCAGCTCGGGATGGGGCTGCCTAGGGGATAGTGGAGCTCGACATGCCCCGGAAATCTGAAGCTTCCTTCTCTCCACCCAGCTCAACCTGGTGGGAACTGTGCAGGTAGCCTCAAACACCGTGGGTAAGAGGATCTTGCAACCCTTCCTCCCTTCTCTTCTTCCCTGGGTGTTCAATAAAAGGCTTCATTGGGTGTACACATATTACTAGGCATGTGTGTAGAAAAATGGCAAGTATTACTATTAATTTTGGGACAATTAATCACTAACCAGTACCAAGCAAAATACACAAGGCATTTTAAAGTCATCATCTCACTTGGACCTTACAACCATCTTTTGTGGTAGGGGCTGGTATGTGGAGGCTGAAGCAACTCCATCTCAGAAGCTAATCTGCTGTGTTGCCTTCTGATTAACACCAGTTCTGGAAAGTTCTTTAAGATTTCTTGTTTGTCTATTATTTCTTAGGTAAGAGCAGGTATTTACAATAAATCCTGCCGCTAGGTTAAACAACCCTGGTGTTTTTGTACTCTCATTGTCCTATACATTGCTTCAGAATCCCCCTTTCCCTATGGACTTCAATCCCTTGGTCTGGGGGATGATAACAGCACGGAGATCAACTATCTTGTCTGGCAACTGCCCAAAATACAGACGTGGCTTCTGTTCCTAAGCCCCTATTAAATTTTTATTTCTAAGAAACTGGATTTGTCACCTCTTTTTTCACCTCTCAGCTTCCTTGGACTTTAGGGGTATGTGTGCATAGACCTGCTCCCCACAGACACAATATCAGCTTCTTTCTACAGATGAGGAAGGTGAAGCTTGGGAGCTTAACCAACTTGTCCAGACACATGTAAATGCCAACATTGAAAAGCAGATGTTCCAGTCTCCCAGTCATTCTATAGGCACACCCCTCAGTGAGTTTGTAGTTGAGGCTGTTTTCTGCCCAGGGAGCAGGGAGGTATTCTAGCTTCCCCAAGCTAATGTGGTTCTGCCTGTGTCTGACTTCCAGGTCTCTGCCCTTTCCAAGCTCACTAGGATGGGCTTTGGGTGTGTAAAATGCCTCAGTATAGACCCACACAGAATGGGCATATGTAACCAATCAGTGTCATAAAAAAGAAGGAAATGACTGGGGCCCCCCATGTGTTCAACATGTGGAAGGTGTCTGTGCAGCAGAAGAAAGAGGTGCAAAAGCCCCCAGTGCCACAGGCCAGAGGCAGCAGCTTTATCCCATGTGGGAGGGTTTGCTTTCCCCTGCCAAAGTGATGGGCTGCTGCAGCCTTGGGCTTGTGGGGGTCCTCCCTGGACGTATGTGGGAAGTGTAGGCAAGGAGAGTGCCCCCCTTCCTAAGCTCACCCCAGCCACAGCTGCCTTTGTGCTCTGGGATTCAGGATCCCTGAGGAAGCCGGCAGGAGATTCTCTGTTCTCAGGAGGGTTGTCACTAGGGAATGCGTGGGAAGTGAGTTCTCTGGAGTCACCCTCCAGGGGACAATGCCAATTCCAGACACACTTACTGGAACCCCTACACTCATGACCTTTTATTGAGTGTTGAATTGTGTCCCCTAAAAAGATACGTTAAAGTCCAAACCTCTGGTATCTATAAATGTAATTTTATTTGAAAATAGGGTTTCTATGAACTAAATTGTGCTCCTCCCAAATTCATATTTTGAGGCTCTAGCCCCAGTGTGACTATACCTAGAGACAGAGATCTTTAGGAGGTAATTAAGGTTCAATGAGGTCAGGAGGGTGGGGCCCTAACCCAAAAGGACTGTGGCCTTATTAGAAAAGGAAAGAAAGAGCATTTTCTCTCTACTAGTATATAAGGACACAGAAAGAAGGTAAATATCTACAAGCTGAGAAGTAAATTTGTGTACCTTGATATGGAAATTCCAGCTTCCAGAACTTGAGAAATACATTTCTGTGGTTTAAACCACCAAGTCTGTGGTATCTGGTTATGGCAACCTGAGATATTGAGTCAAGGGTCTTTTGCAGATGTCATTATGGTGGGACTTAATCCAAGCGAAGAGATGCACAGAGAGACATGTACAAAGGGAGGACCAAGCCAAGATACACTGGGACAACGGCCATGGGAAGATGGAGGGAGATCGAGGTGAGGCAGTCACAAGCTAAGAACCGCCAGGAGCTACCAGCAGCTGGAAGATGCAGAGAAGTATTCATTCTTAGAGGTTTCAGAGAGAGTACGGTGCTACTGACACCTTAATTTTGAACTTCTAGTCTCCAGAACCGTGACAGAATAAATCTCTTTTGGTTAAGTCATCAAGTTTGTGGTAGTTTGATATAAGAGCCCTAGGAAATCAGCATATCCATTGATCCAGGAAAGCCTGCTAGAATGCAAATGTTTGGAAAAGATATTACTCTTGATTCTGTCTTATGGATTTTTCACTTCAGTAAACTATTCTCAAAGTTTGGATCTTGGACTACTATTGGTAATTAAGACTGTGCAACATGTTTGGCTATATTAGTTGAGAACTATTACTCTGGGAATATTTTCAGCAAGCCTCAGCCCTTCTTTTCCTTTGGCTTGCATTGAGGAGTTGGATGGGACTCTGCTGCTCAGGCCCATGACCTCTATGGACCATATCCTCTGCCTGCTCTGATTGGCTGTTGGAGTTTTCTAGCATGCCCTCATTAATATGTATGATTTATCTCTTACTTCAGTTGGAAGGTACAGTTGCTCTGCAGTTGGCGTGCACTCATGGTGACTATGAAAATATAAAATAACATTTTGGTTTACAGATGCTTAGACATAAGTTGTGTCTCAAAATTGGGTGACTATTCTAGTTATCTGCCACTCAGTATCCTTGTGCCAGCCCTCTGTACCCAGCATCAAACTAAACCATGAGTGGCACTATAGAACATCACCCCCAGGTCCAGGTTACTATGGGGACTTAGATGCCATGCTCCCCTTGGGGCAGCTGGGTCATGCCCCCAAGGTAAGATTCCCTCCTCTTTCTTCAGCAGGAAGCACCCATCACACAAGGAAGTAGGAACAAACAGGGATTCATCAGGAACAAAAGATTCAGAGGTTCTGCTGGAGCTTGGGTACATAGCATAAGAGGGAAGAGTTCTCACATGTAAGAGTAAGTTTTCCTTTGCTGGTGGCAGTGGGACCTGCAGGGGAAGGAATTGGGGGTACTGACAGGTAGACAGAGTGGCTGTCCAAATGAGCAGATTGCTTGTATGCCGCCTTTATGGCATGTTGTGTTAGTCCTTCGTTGCTGCTTATATTAGTTCATTTTCACACTGCTTATAAAGACATACTTGAGACTGGATAATTTATAAAGAAAAAGAGGCTTAATGGACTCACAGTTCCACGTGGCTGGGGAGACCTCACAATCATGGCAGAAGCCAAAAGCCACATCTTACATGGCAGCATACAAGAGAGAACTGAGGACCAAGTGAAAGGGATTTCCCCTTATATAACCATCAAATCTCATGAGACTTTTTCACCACGAGGAGAACAGTAAGGAGGAAACTACCCTCATGATTCAATTATCTCCCACTGGGTCCCTCCCACAATACATGGGAATTATGGGAGCTACAATTCAAGATGAGATTTGGGCGAGGACACAGCCAAACCATATCACTGCTGTAACCAATTACTACAAACTTAGTGGCTTGAAGCATCACAGATTTATGATCTTACCACTGTGACTGTCAGAAGTTTGAAATGGATCTTCTAGGCCTAGAATCAAGGTATCAGCAGATCATTTCTTCTGGAGGCTCCAGTAAAGAAACCATTTCCTCACCTTTTCCAGCTTCTAGAGGAGGCTGCCCTCCTCATTCCTTGGCTCATAGCCACACTCATTCCCATCTCTGCTTTCATTGTGACAACTTCTCTGCCTCAGACCCTCCTGCTTCACTTTTGTAAAGATGCTTGTGATGACACTGGGCCCATCCAGGATTATCTCTCATCTCAAGACCTTTAGCTTAATCACATTTGCAAGGTCTCCTTGTTGTGTCAGGTAATATTTTCACAGGTTCCAGGGATTAGGGTGTGAACATCCTGGGGAGCTGGGGGATATTATTTTATCTACCACACATATCTCTACCTCGTACAGGCAAGCACTTGCAAAGTGCAATGTGATCCTCTGGAGCCACTGTTCTCTAGGAGCCGATAGATACTCTGAAAGCCAACTCTCAGGCCATAGCCTCCTGTCCATGCATCTCTCTCATCACCCCTCCCATCACTTTCACCCCACCCTTTTTGTTCCCTAACTCATGGAGAAGAAAATCTAACTAGTGGGAGTGGAATTTGGCTTTTGTCTTTTATCAGTACTAGAGATGTTTTTTTTTTTGTAAAAATTCTCTCAACTAAATTGTTTCTATTAACATCTGCAAAATGTGAATATCCACACTCTTCATGTGAATGTTAATAAGATTAAATGAGCTGTCTCAGCTCCAAGCCTGTGCAAGCTAACCGCTCAGGAGATGTTTATTTCTTTCCCTCTTCTTTCCTTGATGAAACCCTCTCCTTGGACATCTTCAATTCTGGAGCACTTCTTTCCTGAGGCCTTGACTCACCCCTGTTGCCCACCCTTTTCCCGCTGGTCCACATTTCTGGCCTCTGTTCTCTTGTCTTTACCATCTCCCTGGACAATGTCATCCATTACAATGACGTCAACCATCTCACCTGTTACATACGATGCCTTTCAAACTCTGATCTCCAACTCTTCCAAAGAGCTCTGGACCTTTGTTCTGACTCCCTGAAAGGCATCTTCTTGGGTGACCTGTAGCACTGTCAACTCAAACAAGAACTTCCCTCCCTCCTGCCTTGCTCTGGTTACCCTAGGGACTGGGCTGTGTGGGAAGATGTGTGACGAGCTCTTAGTTGACCCTCTTCTCTGCAGCTCTACCTCTCTAGAAACTTGGAGGGCCCACTGTTTCCCCCTTGCTTTTTCGGGCCTAGAGATTGCTCGCCCCTGGCTTGGCTGCTTCTCTATTCCTTATTAGTAGTTTCCCAAGCTTACATATCTATAAACAATTACTTTAATTAAATTCTCCCCAATTTCCACAATATGTTGGTTGCACAGGTTTTCTACTAGGAATCGCACAACTATGATAAGAATAAAAAATATTAGCAAATGTCTATTATTATTGGCCTATACGCTGGAATATCCAACAAGGACCTAGAGTGTATCTTTACCCATCAGTCTATAGGTGGGAACTACAGGATGAGATTTCTGTGGGTGTGAGCCACCATCGTGGAAAATGTGCCTCCGCAGGAGCGTGAGAATACTTTGCTTTGTGTTGTTTTTTTTCACTTTTTCAAAGAGTTCCTCCATATCTGCTGATGAAACTCTTGAGGCTCGTTTTGAAGCAAGTCCTAGGTTATTAATGCCCTACCCCACTTCTCATACTTTTTCCTAAGGACGTTTCAAGGGCAAATACATACCTTGTACCTAAGTTTGCAGCTTCTCAGTCATCTTTCTTCTCCACTGAGCTGGGAGCACTTTACAACAGATACCTTTTTTTTTAAACCCTTACTTTTCTTTGGCAGATTCCTGTAGTAGAAAATCCAACAAAAACCCTCTGATTACAGTGGAATGTACCAGCTCATGTTGGAAAAGGTCACTCCATTGCATGACATCCTATGACACATACAGAAAATCAGCTTAGTCAGAAGCATGTGCCATATGAGTAACATTTGGGCCTGAATTGGGCATTGTGCAGTATGGCTTCAGCAGGTGCTCCTATCAGTCTACAGTACCCTGTGTCAAATGGGCAATGCCAGATGATGCCAAGAAACTCCAGTGAGTGAGTGCAGAAAAATCTCCAGTGTCTGCCTGTTACAAGCAGTCTCTGCACCCGCTACATTGCAGTGCCCAAGAATGAGACCATGTACAAAGCCAAATGGAACACCAATTGCAAAACAGAAGCTCTAAAGGCCAACAGGGGAAGCACAGAATGCTGGTCTTAACTTTCCTGAAATCTGTTCAAGTAGCTTTGGACGTCGCAAAAAGATGAATCAACCATCGACCAATGATGGAGAAAACACTCAGAGAAAGGACAAACAGAATCAACTGTGACAAGGGGCAAGTGTGAGGCTCCTATATGAGATTCTATACTCCAGGTAGTAATAGATGATTTGTCTCCAAATTCCAACAGCAGTATATATGTAAACCCTGAATTAATCTTCATTTGGAAAACACCATTTCACGAATAATTAAAAATAAAAGGAATAAATGGTTACCTTCAAGTGGGTGGGAATTGACAGAGAAGGAGCATGAGAGAACTATCTGGAGTGACGGCCTTGTTCTGTATCATGATAAGGGTTGAATTGTACATATGTATGCATTTGTCAAAAGTTTAGAATGGTACCTGTAGAACTTATGCATTTCACTTCAGGCATTTTTTTCCTCTAAAAAATATATGCAAAGAAATATTGAACTCTTGCCAGTGATGTGCACATAGAAATGTTTACAAATGACATGTACTCACAGCTGCAACTTGCTTCAAAATCGAACACAAATAACATGGGCTGATGGATGGATAGAGAGATGATTAGAGAACAGTTAGACAGTAATAAAGCACATATAACAAACTAATTATTGTAGATTCTAGGTGGTGGGTGTGGGTATTTTCTGTACAATTCTTTTCATTTTTATGTTTGAAATTTTTCATTTAAAACTGTTGGAAAAAACCTCAAATAAACTGATAAGATAAATCCTAGGGCTTCTCATAGAGTTGAGACTATTTCAACATAAATGTCATTAAGCTGTAAAATTATCAAAATATTTCTTTTAGAAATGCAGTCCATGACACAAGTAATCCAATTTCCTTCAAACTAAATCTGCTCATAAAAACTGGTCCTTAAGGAGATCAACACATAGGAAAAAACATGAATGTTGCAAGATTATAAGACATGCATGATGTCGAAGAGAATATTTCTAAAGAAACACTTCAGGGCTGAGTACTGTTTCAGTTCCTATCCCTAGCAGATCCACCTGCTGTCCCCCCACCTCCAAACCACTAACTTCACAGAAGTCAAGAGGTGTGACTCATTTATGGGCTATGGGCAACTTCTGGGAATCCTGCCACATGGTTGGAGAAAATTACAGACTCATACTTGCAGCTGCTTAAGAATATGGTTAAAATCTGAGCCCTTTAGCTCTTATCTTTTGTATAAAGTGTACAGTTTGAAAGGTCCACATCTTTTTTCATAATTGAACATTGTATTATTTTGCTTCCAGGTTTATTGAGGGATACTTGACCAAAAACGTAGATATTTAAGATGTACAATGTGATGTTTTAATCTATATAATATTGTGAAATGATTAACATAATCAAGCTAATTAACATATTTATCACCTTCTCTAATTATCTTTGTGTGTGGGGATAGTGAGAATACTTAAGATCTCTCTCAGCAAATTTCGAGTATTCAATAAATTATTAACAATAGTCACCAAGCTGTACATTTGATAACCAGAATTTATTCATCCCATAATTGAATGTCCATATACTTTAACCAACATTACCACAAGGTTCGTATCTTGACTTTCTTTTTGGAGTGACTGTCAAAAAGATGACTCTATATTTTTATGTCAGCATCTGACTTACATAATAGAAGAGAATGTAGTGAGTACCCTATGTGAAAGGAGGTGTTGAGGAAACATTGGTTGATGAAAGAATGAATGGGTGGATGGGGGCAAGATTTATCAGAGATGCTTTGGAAGAGAGGTAAAGAGATTCACACAGATAGAAGATTTGACATGGATCATAATAATGTAAAGGCAAATATTCAAAAAAAGTTATTAATCCAGAAAAAGCTGGAGAAAGATGCAATGTACTGTGATGACTCTGGAATCACCCAACTTTTCTGTAGCCTGGGTGTGTGATCTTTGGACAGATGCTAAACCTCTATGAGCCTCAATTTCCTCATCTGTTCAAAACAACAGTAATTATAGCACTTACTTTTAGAGTCATTATGAGAAAATTAAATAAGTTGTAAAATTGCTGGTGGGGGCTACTGGACACCCAAAACAAGGAAGGGAAGATGAATTTAAAAAGCCTTCATCTGCTGGCCTAGCCTGTTGGACTAGCTTACAGCTGAAAAGGAGAAAAATACCACAATTCCCGTTGGGATGGAAAATCACCATTTTTGGGTCCTAAGAAGGCAATGGAAGAGGGCACTGAAGTGGGAGAATCAGAGAATTGGCCACAGTGTTTAGGCATTTCTTGGGAATAATCCTGCTAGGAGATATATTTAAGGAAGACAAATACATTCCTGAGGGAGGTGGAGTTGTAAGAAAATGTGAGTTGACGGTAATCACCATGGGACAGATGGAACACTAGGGACCCCAAGGGCTTCAAGAGGAAATGCTCTTAATTAAGCAACTATTTGCACAACACCAGCAGTGGTCATTAAAAAAATATTTTATATTTTCATCATTATTAATTGCATCTCATATCTGTAATTCTGATGAAAGGATAACATAGAAGAGATGAGGGTTTTGGATATATTTCACTGCTAGGACAAAGAAGAGCATTTAAAAGAAAAAAAAACAGCAGAACTAACCCATACATTTGATAACGTATATGGAGACCAGACAATCAGGCTGGAATTCTGGTGGAAATTGCACAGAACCCCCAAGAATAGTGTTTCCCACTGTTTTCTACTCCAGTTGAGTTGGAAGAGTTGCTCCTCAAACAGGGCAAATTTAGATCATTTTATTAACTTATTCCATGAAAAAAGATGAAATCTTTAATGGCAGTAAGAAGGCAGTGCTGCCAACAGAAATAACACCTTTAAGACATGGAAAACAAGTATTTTATTGCACTCATAGTATATACAAAACATCATGTAGTGTACAACAAAATTCCTCCTTAACATCTTCCTAGAATTAAATGGAGAAAAATTCTGCTAGTGGGAAGTCTTCCTAAAAAAAATCGATTGAATTCTTAAGAAATCCAGTATTCATTACCTGAGCCTGGATTTCTCAAGTATCAAAGACAATTGTTATTGGTTAATTAAAAAGAATTTAAAAGCAGTTTCCCACTAAGATTTTTGCATATTAACTAAAGTTACATGGCAGAAATACTATAGAATATACTTATGTTTTCTTTGATAAAGTGAAAAGAAGAAGTTACTTTATCTTTCCCAATATATAAAAGCCCTTTGATTTTGTACTTGAGGCTGCATGAGGCTCAAATAGTTAACTCCAATATTCCCCTAAGTCACGGGCTACATTTTGTTTTCAATAGTATGGGAATATTTTTGCCATTGGTCAAAGACTGTTTTGAGAGATAAAGAAATTTTATTTGTCGAGCAAACCTTGTAAAAGAAAAAAAGGCTGCTTTCCTCACCCCACCTCCATCTTCCATCCGGGGGACCTACCTCCAATATTTGACAGAAATTTTGCCTTGCTTGTCAGCCTCTCAGATCTGTGGGAAATTTCTCTCTCTCTCTCTCTTTTCAGATTTTTTAAAAATTATAAGTTCTGAGATACATGTTCAGAACATGCAGATTTGTTACATAGGTATACATGTGCCATGATGGTTTGCTGCACTCATCAACCCATCGTCTACATTAGGTATTTATCCTAATGCTATCCCTCCCCTAGCCCCCCCACCTCCCCACAGGCCCTGGTGTGTGACATTCCCCTCCCTGTGTCCATGTGTTTTCATTTTTCAACTCTCACTTTTCAGTGAGAACAGGCGGTGTTTGGTTTTCTGTTCCTGTGTTAGTTTGCTGAGAATGAAGGTTTCTGGCTTCACCCATGTCCCTGAAAAGGACATGAACTCACCCTTTTACAGGGCTGTGTAGTATTCTATAGTGTATATGGGCCACATTTTGTTTATCCATTGATGGGCATTTAGGTTGGTTCTAAGTCTTTGTCATTGTGAACAGTGTTGCAGTAAACATATGTGTGCATGTGTCTTTATAGTAGAATGATTTATAATCCTTTGGGTATATATTCAGTAATGGGATTGCTGGGTCAAATGGTATTTCTGGTTCTAGATCCTTGAGGAATCGCCACACTGTCTTCCACAATGGTTGAACTAATTTACACTCCTACCAACAGTGTAAAAGTGTTCCTATTTCTCCACGTCCTTTCCAGCATCTGTTGTTTCCTGACTTTTTAACGATCGCCATTCTAACTGGCGTGAGATGGTATCTCATTGTGGTTCTACTTTATAACTAGGCTTTGGGTTTAGGAGGACTCTCTTAAGGATATAAACAGAGATGTTCACCAATAACCTTCTCATATTTAAGACATTGGGTCAGAAACTTAACTCTGAGAATGGTCTATGTTTATTGCTTGCATATGTAAGAAAATATATGTGGTGTTGCAGTTAGTTGAACTAGACAGTATATCAAAAGCTGTTTCCAAAATATGAGAGCGATGTGTGATAAATGTGTTGATTCAATTTTTTGGATGTGAAATAGCTTGGTCAAAGCCCAAGACTCACACGGGAGGCCTTGGCAGAGGCAGAACTGAAAGTATGTTCAGGAAATAAAGATATTTATAATACCCAAAGGGCAAATTCTCACTAGGTCCAGCTGCCTCACTACAGAAAATGATATCATGAGACCCCACTGCAGTTCTCTCAGCATCATGCAACATATCCTTGTAACAAACCTGAACATGTACCCCTGAACCTTTTTTTTTTTAAAAAAAAAGTTGGCCAGGCACGGTGTCTCACACCTGTAATCCCAGTACTTTGGGAGGCTGAGGTGGGTGGATCACGAGGTTAGGAGATCGAGACTACGCTGGCCAACATTGTGAAATCCTGTCTCTAGTAAAAATACAAAAATTAGCTGGGCGTGGTAGCACACACCTGTAGTCCCAGCTACTGAGGAGGCTGAGGCAGGAGAATTGCTTGAACCTGGGAGGCGGAGGTTGCAGTGAGCCAAGATTGCACCATGGCACTCCAGCCTGGGTGATAGAGTGAGACCCCCATCTCAAAAAAAAAAAAAAAAAAAAAAAGAGAGAGAGAGAGAAAGAAAAATAAAAGAATTCTACAAGGGGAAGAGGGTAATTGGGACAGGTTAGCAGTATATCTTTTTTCCCTTACTGTCTTCAACTAGTGCAGTTTAATTTAGCTCCTTGCCAGCTTGGCAGTATTGATCTGTGTGAGAGCCTGAGAAGCTGAGGTGCAGAGTAGGGAGAGAATTGGGACAGTGACAAGCTCATGGAGGGAAGGGGCAGTTTGAAGTGCCAGGAAATGGGGCTGGGTGGCCAGATGGTCATGATAGTCGATACATGCAAAGAGCAGGAGCATTTTGGGGAGGTTATAGAGAAGCTGGGATTTAGAGACCACTGAGAGAGGCAGTCAGGCTTTATAGCTTCAGACCTTATCTCAGGGCTGTCCCTGGTCTCTGTAGTCACTTCTGGGACAGTGCAAAAGTGATGTTCTCTAAGGTCACAGAGTTATTGAATATTAGAGCCCCACATAATTTCAGAGGCCATCAAGTTACATATAGCCCCTCAATTTCACTTTAAAGGGAATTTAAAGTGATTGTCCAGTTGATCCAAAACAGCTTTGATTTTCATGGCAGCCTTTAATATCACTTTCTTTTGCAATTTGCTTTCGTGTTAGAAAGTCTATCTATAAAACACCCTGTGTGTGGGTGTGTTTGTCTATGTGCGTTTATGTGGATGTGATGTCGATGTTGGGCTTGATTGGTCAGACAATAGAGTGAAACACTGTTATTTTAGTTACCTTATTAGCTGCTGATCAGGACTACAATTAGTCAATCTATGTATATTTACGAAGTATCCACTCAATGTATTCCTTTGTTTCTAAGGGCTAGACAGATATTTAATTTAATTTAATTTATTTACATATTGAGAGAGGTTCTCACTCTGTTGCCCAGGCTGGAGTGCAGTGGCACTCACTGCAGCCTCAACCTCCCAGGCTGAAGCCATCCTCCTCACCTCAGCCTCCTGAGTAGCTGGGACTACAGGCGCGTGCCACAACACCTGCCTAATTTTTTTTTTTTTTTGTATTTTTTTGTAGAGACAGGGTTTTGTCCTGTTGCTGAGGCTGGTCTCCAACTCCTAGGCCGAAGCAATCTGCCTGCTTTGGCCTACCAAAGTGCTGGGATTACAGGCATATTTTAGGCACATCATTTGGATAACCGTTTGCTTTTCTTCTTCTTCTTCTTCTTCTTTCTTCTTTCTTCTTTCTTCTTTCTTCTTTCTTCTTTCTTCTTTCTTCTTTCTTCTTCTTCTTCTTCTTCCTTCTTCTTCTTTCTTCTTCTTCTTTCTTCTTCTTCTTCCTTCTTCTTCTTCCTTCTTCTTCTTTCTTCTTCTTCTTCCTTCTTCTTCTTCCTTCTTCTTCTTCCTCCTTCTTCTTCCTTCTTCTTCTTCCTTGTTCTTCCTTCTTCTTCTTCCTTCTTCTTCTTCCTTCTTCTTCCTTCTTCTTCTTCCTTCTTCTTCTTCCTTCTTCTTCTTCCTTCTTCTTCCTCCTTCTTCTTCTTCTTCTTCCTCCTCCTTCTTCTTCTTCTTCTTCTCTTCTTCTTCTTCTTTCTTCTTTCTTCTTCTTCTTCTCCTCCTTCTCCTTCTTCTTCTTCTTCTTCTTTTTCTTCTTCTTCTTCTTCTTCCTCTTCCTCTTCTTCCTCTTCTTCCTCTTCTTCTTTCTTCTTCTTTCTTCTTCTTCTTTCTTCTTCTTCTTTCTTCTTCTTCTTCTTCTTCTTCTTCCTCTTTTTTTTCCAAAAAATACACAGAAGCATCATATCTAACCTAGACTTATGATGCCAGAGAAAGTTTTCTGGAAGAAATGACAATTAAGCTGAGATCAAAGGATAGAAGGGAGGACAAAAGAGTTTCAGCAAGAGGTAACAAACAGCATTCTCAAGAGTTTGGGGGTTCCAAAGAGAGTGGGGTATTCAAGGACCTGAAAGAAATTTGGGGTGGGGCACAGTTGTTTATGCCTTTAATCCCAGCACTTTGGGAGGCCAAGGTGGATGGATCACTTGAGGTCAGCAGTTGGAGACCAGTCTGGCCAACATGACAAAACCTTGCCTCTACTAAAAATACAAAAATTGTGCGTTGTAGTGGGCTCCTGTAATCCCAGCTACTCATGAGACTGAGGCACGAGAATCGCTTGAACCCAGGAGGCAGAGGTTGCAGTGAGCTGAGATCACACCACTACACTCCAGCCTGGCGACAGACTGAAACTCCATCTCAGAAAGAAAAAACAAACTTTGGAGCAGCGAGAGTAAGATGGAAGGCACTTGGGAGTAGAATGACATGGAGCACAGAGGAAGAACAGAACACATTCTGCAGTAACGCACGTCAGAAGTTCCAAACTGCTGACTTGATCTGGCCTGCAAATATATTACATTTGACTGCATGGTGTTTTAACATTACTTAGAGTTAGTTGATAAGATTTAAAAATTAGAAGATTTTGGCATAAATATTTGTGTTTCCAAAGTACCCTTCAAAATAAAAGTAGAAGACTCAGCTCTGCTGGGCATACATTTTTCAGGTCAATTAAAGATAGAAGGTACTTCAAGATAGGGCAGTGGTTCCCAATTTTGTCACAGTCCCCAATACTCCATATTGTCTTGATCATATTGTTTTCTCTTGCATAGGATTTTTATAGACATATGAATTTGCAAACCCTATTATAAGTTATATGTATATGGGCTATTTTTGTGACAATATTTTAGTGACACAAGTGAACTTTAAAAGATGGAGTCGACTGGGTGTGGTGGCTCATGCTTGTAATCCTAGTACTTTGGGAGGCCAAAGCGTGTGGATTGCCTGAGCTCAGGAGTTCAAGACTAGCCTGGGCAACACCGTGAAACCTTGTCTCTACTGAAATAGAAAACATTAGTAGGGCGTGGCAGCATATGCCTGTAATCCCAGCTACTTGGGAGTCTGAGACAGGAGAATCACTTGAACCTGAGAGGTGGAGGTTGCAGTGAGGGGAGATCACACCACTGCACTCCAGCCTGGGCGACAGAGTGAGACTCTATCTCAAAAAAAAAAAAAATGTTGGAATCTGTTGGTTTACATAACTAGACAGCATACAGGCAGGCAAGGCCTCAGACTTAGCTGTATATAGATAAAGGGTCAGACAGCATCAGGACTTTCTTTCTCTCTCTCTCTCTCTCTCGCTCTCTGTGTTTGTTTACTTCTGTGCATTTCCTTTATTTACATAGTCCTCTTCCCACATGGTGAAAAAATGGCTACAACAGGCTAAAATACACAGTTTCCCAGGTTAGCAACCCCACGGGGAGAAAGTCTTCTTTGTCCTCACATCTATTGATCAATGTTGATGAAAGTCTCTGACTGTGTTTGGTCGCCCACTTACTCCTGACACGAACACTGTACTTAGAAGGAATCAGTCTCTGCTTGCAGTCCAGATCATCTGTCCACAGTTTGTGCACTGCACAAAGGCATCCGGTCATGGAGAGTGAATGAGGGCCAAAATCCAGCCCCATTTGCTCAGCAAGCTATGTATCCTGGGATGGAGCTGTGTTTTCCTGGAGGGAGAGGCAGCTTTTCATTTGCACAAGGTGATGTCTGCTTGCCTGCCTGTGTATGCATAGGGCTGTTTCCCCATCAAGGGGGCAACTTTTATAATTTATCTGTGTAGGGAGAGAACATCTTATTCTAGTTTATAACGGGTTGCATTGACTAGTGGTAGCCCTGGATGTGTCGCCTATGCCCGGTCAACTCCTCATGAGTTGAAGGCATGCAGTTTCCCCTAAGGAATCTGGGCAGTCAATACGTACTTACCATCTGTGTTAAGAATTTGGGCAGTCAGTACGTACTTACCATCTTTGTTAAGAATTTGGCTTTTAGGCCAGGCACAGTGGCTCACATTTATGATACCAGTACTTTGGCAAGCCAAGGCAGGAAGATTGCTTGAGCTCAGAAGTTCAAGATCAGCCTGGGCAACATAGTGAGACTCCATCTCTACCAAAAAATTTTAAAAATTAGCTGGGTGTGGTGGCACACACCTGTAGTCCCATCTACTAGGGAGACTGAGATGGTAGTGAGAGGATCAGTTGAGCCCAGGAGGTCAAGGCTGCAGTGAGCTGTGAATGTGCCACTGCACTCCAGCCAGGGCAACAGAGTGAGACCCTGTCTCAAAAAAAAAAAAAATAGAATTTATTCTAAGACAGAGAACCACAGAAGAGTTGTAAGCATTACTTAATTTGCATTTTTGAATGAACAACCTGCTTCCTTATTCTGTCTATATGCATTTTTTAGAGTCAGACATTTCATTCTCCTATTTTCACTCTAACAAAAGTATTAACTATGGTTATGTTTGATTAACAAAAAGCAAAGTGACAAGAGCAGAAAGAATTAAGGAAGGGAGGGGAAAAGGGAAGAAGAGTTAGAAAGTCTGTCCAGGCAGTCTGGCTGTAGATGGGAGAATAGGTTTAAGGGGAACAAGACTGAAGGTGTGATAGTTAGGAGGTTGTTGGCATAACCCAGGTGGGATGGTGTCCTTCTCCCATCCACCTGGGGATATCCTATGGAATAGTCAAAGCTTAATGTGAAAGGCACTTTTTTCAAGTATTGTAGACTCTACCCCAAGCAGAATTTAGACCTTTATTCTCTGTTCTACCACAGTATTCCTTTAGAGTACTTCACTCACTGTTTATTTGCATACACACTTTCTCCATCCAGACACTGAAACTCTGGCCAGCAGAGACTGTGTTCTACTTAATTACTATGTACAAAGAGTCTAGCAGAATGTCTTGCTAGACAAGTCAGCGCTTAATGGATAAATGGATAGATGGATAAATAGATGAATGAATGAATGAATAAATAGAGAATATGATTTGGGATTGAGAAAAGAGTTTAAAATTTTCCTAAATTCTTAGGTAATTGGTATATACTTCCGCTATTAGCTGAAATAAATGATTTAAGACAAGGAACAAATCTGGTGCACCATAATGAGCTCAGTCTGGGACATGAAGCATTTGTGGCTCTGTGGAACGCCTATGAGTCTTGGGCAGTTGTAAATGTCTGAGCTTTGGGAATAAAACTGAGAGCTTGAATAAGCTGATCAAGTTACCTTCAAGTTCTGTGATGCTAAGTATAATAATTAAGGATAAGGAAGAATAAAATTAATGAAGATTTCACATTAGTTTTTAAATGTGGAAATGCTCTGTGGTCAGCAAAAAGGCAAAATTAGGTGTTTGCTTTTTAAAATATTTGCTTTTCTGATACCTTCCTCCACTCTTCAAATTGATACATACAATTTATATTTAAATGAAAGGGAATTCAAATGGATTTATCTTTGGTAGATAATTCTTGAGATACTCATCCAGCATGTTGCAAAATCCGGGATTGGAGCTATTCTTTTAATCCTTGTAGCTAGATTCTAAGAGAGGTTGGGAATGGCTTCTGAGAGGTCCTGAGACCAGGACAGGCCGCTGAGGCCACAGGCCACAGAGTTGATTAATTGAGATCCACTTACTAACAAGGATACACAAGACGGTCTCTCCAATCTCCTTATTAGATTCCTTAGTATTGGTCTCCACCTTCTTCCACTGAGCCAATATTTTTATTGTCCAGGCCTATCATTTTGCAAACTCTACAACTCTTACTGCCAAAACCGAATGCTATCATTTTCCCCTTTGGTGATTAACTCACACAGCCTTGGACCAAAATGTACATCTGCATGCCAGCAGTCAATGTTTTAGCTCCTCTTCTATGAAGACTGTCCCTCTGCCCATGGCTAAGAAAGGTAGAAAGACAAGAGCTAAACAGCACTGTGCTTTTCATATTGATTCTCCTTCTTACAGTAATCCCTTTGCAGACTTCTGAATATTTTATTTATAGTATTTCTTTTTTTCCCCCCTCTCAGGTCCTCACTCGAGCTACTTTTCATCTTTTTAAATACTGTAAAGATAATGGGTATGGATAGAAAGCATTTCTGTTATGTTCTACTTATCTGCCCAGGCTCTAGAGAGTTCTGATTTTCAAACAGTCGATGTGTACATTTACAAACACAAATACCCACAAATAAAAATGCCACAGCCCCTGAGTTTTATTCACTTTTCAGGTCACCTGTTTAAAGCAGAGTAGTTTGAAATGTTTAAGTCATCTGTATATATTCACACAATCACTGGGCTTTGCAAAATCTGACTCCGTTTGTTTCTCATCCAATACAGGAGATTCCCAATGTGTTGTCATTCATCTTTACTTCAATAGCTATAATTATCACATTGCTGTCACAAACTCCTATTTTAAAAGTACACAAAAAGCCATAATGTTATGATAAAAACACTAGGATTTTATGTATCATGTTATACAAATAATGTTTAAATTGACAATCCTGCAAAATCTTGAGTTGATGTTTTAATCTATAGAGATTCAGATATAATCTGTGGTTCACCGTCTATAAATGTGTTCAGAGCAGTTTCAGATGAAGTTCATTTTATTAGGTTTTAGTTATTTGGGAGTGTGTAAGCTGTCTTCACTTATGGTAATATCAGTGAATCAGAATTTGTTGTTATTTTTTAATGGAGCAACACATTTTATTAGTCAGCTTGGGCTTCAATAACAAAATACTACAGGCTGGATAGCTTAAATAACACCAATTTATTTTCTCACAGTTCTGAAGGCTGGAAGTTCAAGATCAAGGTGCTGGCAGAGTTGGTATCTACTGAGTCCTCTTTTCCTGGCTTGCAGATAGCTGCCTTCTCACTGTGTCTTTTTCTCTGTGTGTGAGTGAAGAGAGAAAGGTCTGGAATCTCTTCCTCTTCTTATAAGGACACCAGTCCTATTGGATTAGAGCTCCATCCTCATGACCTCATTTGTCCCGAATTACCTGTGTACTGGCCCTATTTCCAAATATAATCACATTGGGTGTTAGAGCTTCAACCTATGAATTGGGGTGAGAGGACATAATTCATTTTATAACACATATCTAGTAAACAAAAAGAAGAACAATGTTTCTAAAATTAGGGAAGTTGAAGCGTGGACCATTTCTACCAAGAATTACCTAGTTATTGGTAGAAAGAAACCTTCTGTTCTTCAGGTGGTCACTGGATACTGCAGCACATTTTTTACCCACCTTACCTCCTGCCATCTGCTTCCCACCAACCACGCAGAATGTCTTTGTCTTCTCTTTACCAGATATACATCAATATTGGCCTCTTGAATTAGAATATTTAATTTACCAGATAACTTAATTTCTAAGATCCTGGAAGGAAGAAAGGGGCGAAGCAAGTTGCGGGTGAGGGCTGGGGAATGTATTAAGCATTTCTCCTACAAATGCAAGGAGGCCAAATAGTAAATCTAGCTCCAAACACACCCTCTGGTCTGTTATTCCAATTTTAACAATTTGTTTTTGCTAACCCTGTTCTAAAAATCAATTTTTTTCTGTACTGCTAAAAGAACGTGGATTTGTTCTCGTCTTCTAAATACAGCACATTTAAAAACTACACATTGTTTTCTATTTAAAATGTCATCCCGTAAATTTAGTTCCCTGGGGCAAAGTCTGGATTTTCCATTCCCAGCCACAGGTGTGTCAGGAATAACCTCAAAACAACTCAGGATTGTCCCCATGTTTTAGTTGAGGTAACCAAGGTTGGTAGAGGTGAAGTTTTTGGTCAAAGTCATGCAGTTAGTGAGTAAATTGGAATTCCCACCAAGATTTCACATGTCCCAAGGGCTATGCTCATTTCTTTAATGATAAAGGAAATTGTTACTATAGGTACTCTGTCATTTTCATTAAAGAGGAGAATCACAAGAATCTAAATACCTGTGACCCTCAATTTCTTTTCATTGAATTTCCTTTTTAAGAGAAAAAGAAAAATTATAACAGTAATGCTATTAATAGCAATTAAGACATATATATTTATATATATGATTCCAGTGATTGTCATTCCCCTAAACACACATTAGGCCTAATAGTCTAATATTGTAAATGCTGTAGAAGGATTCATATTTTCAGAGAAAATCCCAAGCCTTTTAAAATAACCCAAATCAATGCCAAAATTATCAGTCAAGCTAACTGAACCATAGTAAGGCAGGAAGTAGACATATTTTATTTCATTTAAAGAATGCTTAGATCTTATACTTTTTTCTTTTTTTCTTGGTCTACAGTGGCTTGTCTGTTCTGATATATATTACTTTAAGTAACATATATTTTCTACTACAAGTAATTGCTTATTGTAGAATTTGGAAAATACAGAAAGCATAAAGAAATTTAATAATTCAGAGATAACATATGTTATGTTTTATTTTTGCCATATATAGACATCTGTATGGCTTTGACTTGCAAATTTGGGATTATACAGCATATCCATTCTTTATTCTGCTCTGAACATTTTACAATGTCATTTATAATTCTTTATTTGCATAAATATACATAGCTTAAAATATTCTCATGTGGCTTTATCATGTTTTACTTAATAGTTTCACTGGTGAAAATTTAAATACTTATATATAATACAACAACTAACATATATGTTCTTATATAACTTTTTCGTAGGTTAGATTCTTAAAACTAAATTACTTCATTAAAGGGTAGACTCATGTTTGGAGCTCTTGGTAAGTATTATTAAGCTACTCTCCAGTACTTTTGCAACACTCTCTGGCCTACCTTACTATACCACTCCCAGCAGTAGGTATTACTGCAGCATGAATACATTCATAATATTATGTCGTTGTAAATTATTTGCTTTATCAGGTTTAAAAAGTGACCTTTTGGTTCATAGAACACATTTTCCTGAAGATTCTGTTGTCAAATAAAACAACAGAATTATAGTGGGAATTGTGCTAAGTGTTTATCTCTTTTGGTTCAAATCACAATCTTAAAATACATGTAATATTATACTCATTTTCTTGATCAAGAAACTATTTTAGAAAGGTTCAACCATTTGCCCAAGATAACTTACCTAGTAGGTGGCACAGAACCAACCAGGTCTGACTCCAAAATATATGTAAAATTGTATTTATTTTTCATTTTAACTATTGTAGCTTTATCAAACACATTAGGATCAGGCACCCAAGATTCCCTCACGTTTTTCTATATTATTGAAATGTTCCAATCTCTTCCCTTCAACTTATTTTCTGGATGAATTATATAAAATATTTTATCAATTCCTTCCGAGTGGGCATTTTAATTGATGTTGCATTAAGGGTATACATTAAATTCTCAAAAAGTAACGTCTTAATAGCATCAGGTCTTCCAGCAACATGATGTCAAGATCCTCTTAGAAACCTTATTTATTTTTGTGGTTTCTTCAACATAGCTTGTTCACCTATGTTGGTAAGGTTCTTTTTTTTGACATTAATGAGTGGGAGTTTTCAAAATCAATCTTTTAACTAACTATGATTAGCACTGGTCTGTGTATACACCAAATCAGTCCTTGGTATCTATGGGGAATTGGTTCCAGTACCCCTCTCAGATACCAAAATTTGAGGGCACTGAAGTCTCCGATATACAATATGTTAAATATTGATCACGGCAATCATATGGGAAATTCTTTTTTGTCCTTTACCATACTAGGATTATCTCTAGAATTTTACCTTTGATATGTGTGTGTGTGTGTATTTACTGTGGACACAGGGGTAATGCAGTTAGTGGAAATTCCACCTTGATTTTGGAACTTTTTCAGTCTTTAGTTTTCAGGATTGTCATGCAATTTAATGGAGAATTAGGCACTGGTATATGGCCCCCAAATTTGCTGCTATTGTTAAGTCTGAAATGAACATGTCAATTTTAGAAAGATTTTCAACAAATGGTGCAATAAGTTATTGCCTAATTCACTTTAAAACTTAATCCATTTCCCTAACCATCAGTCTTCTGAGGTAAGATTATAATTGGCTTTTCCAAATTAGATTTATCCCACTCCATTATTTCCCATTATACATGCTATTTCCACCTCCCTCCAGAACTTAGAGTTTTCCAGACCGGAGAAAGTCAAGCTTGGAGTTTATAAAAAAACAAACAAAAAAAGTCAAGCTTGGAGTTAATTAAAAAACAAACTCCTGCACTGAAAGTCTACCACTCACTCTGCTCTCTTGGCCTAGAACCTGTTGATTTCTACCACATGGTTCTGCTGTTCTCATATCCTGAGCTCCTCTTCCCACAACTCAGAATCCGTGGTAGAAAACACCTGTTATTAACAGAACCTAAACGTTTTCTTAACCTCATGCTTAAGTCTAGCCTCAGAACTATAAGGAACTGGAATTTCTTGAGGATAAAAGTATATGGGCCTATAGTGGTGAAGATATATCATTATGTATTGTCAAAGCCCATAGAATGTACAACACCAAGAGTGAATGCTAATCTAAACTGTGGACTTTGGGTGATCATGATGTGCCAACGCTGGTTTAGCAGTTGTAAGACATGCACCACTCTGGTGCAGGATGTTGATCGTGGGTTAGGCTATCGATGTTGGGGAAGGGAGTATGTGAGAACTCTCTGTACTTCTGCTCAGTTTTTCTGTGAACCTAAAACCGCTCTAAAAAGTAAAGTTTATTTTAAAATATAAATGGTTAAATAGCCCCCCAATATTATCCAGATGTCATGCCCAGGGATTCTGTGGACTCCATCTCTGCTTCTGTTACATGCCTAGCATATTCCCACAGGATATTCTTATGTCATTGCTTAGGAATCTAAATCCAACAGGGCTAATTTCTCAGGACTGCTCTCTGTTCCCTAAGTAGTCTTCCTGCCCGCCTCTCCTTTTGTTTCTTCTTTTATTTTTATGTTCTTCCTGGAATGCTATAAATAGAATATTTTAAAATCTACCCCTTTACAGAAAAGCCACAAAATTGTTCTATAAATGTTAAGCATTTACAAAAATAAATGTCAACAAATAAACAAATGACAGAGATCACAAGACTTATAACAAATAGTCTCCACTTTGTGGCTGATGGTGTCATTTACTACAGTCATACAGTGTGCTCTTTTGGAGATCCACGGAAACATTGGTGTTGATATCTAGAGTTGGTTATTTTTATCTCAAGAACACTGTAAATAGGCTGGGTGCAGTGGCTCACATCTGTAATCCCAGCACTTTGGGAGGCCAAGGCAGGTGGATCACTTGAGGTCAGGAGTTCAAGACCAGCCTAGCCAACATGGTGAAACTCTGTCTCTACTAAAAATACAAAAATTAGCCAGATGTTGTGGTGGGTGCCTGTAATCCCAGTTATTCGGGAGGCTGAGTCAGGAGAATCACTTAAACCCAGAAGGCAGAGGTTGCAGTGAGCTGAGATTGTACCACTGCACACCAGACTGGGTGACGGAGCAAGACTCCGTCTCAAAAAAAACAAAAGAAAAAAAAAAAAGAAAAACCACCATAAAAAAACACTGTACATAGTGTAGTTTTGTTTTCCTTTTGGTTTTGGCTGACAGGGAACTCAGAATTAAGTATGAAGAACTCAGCTTTCAAAAATACAGGCCAGCCTGGGCAACATAGCAAGATTCCATTTCTATGTTTTAAAAAAAATACAGGACCATTTGTCATGCGTTGTGAATAATAACTTTGCCTGTGAGGATTTTCTTTTCACCTTATTTTTCTACTATATTCTCTTTGCCCTTACTTCCTATTCGGTTTATGTGGTATACAAACCTCCCAAGATACTGAAATGTGGGAAGAAGTGCTTTTATGTGACACCGCAGCTCTTAGCATGAGTGTCTCTGGCTTGGCAAAGTTTCATTGGCCTGTGTAGTCACATGCTGTCTTTTCTTTGACATTTGATACATACCTGAACCATATAAGCTCAGGAAAGCAGCACCAATGCAAATGTTAGTTTAACTCAAACATAATTGGGAATCAGATTCTTCAGAAAGGCACATCATGCAGTGAGTTCCCAATACAAGTGAAAATGACTTTAGTATTAATTGCAAAATTATCACTAATACTATTATCTGTGCTGTTTTTTCTTTATCTGGTTGGTATATTTTTTCAAAAAATAAAACTAACCAAAATTTGGTTGGGAGATTTTCCTCTTTAGAACACAGTACAGGAATCAGTAGGAATTGTTCATTCATTCTCTTTTGTTGTTTTAATGCGGCCAGGGAAACATGGAGAGTAGCTAATAAATCCTTGATGATACTCAGGCTGCCTTTGATTTTACTGCCCTCCTGTATCTGTTGTTAATGTTGGATTAATTGCAGCACGTAATTTACCAGATAGCAATAGTAGGTATGTGCCGCATAATTTTTTATTCAGTCCTGTAACAGTGTCTCAAACATAGATGCTTCATTTTTGTTGAATAAAGGATTGTAAGAACAAAGGAATAAGTGGACAAAGAATAAAACAAGTCAGGCTAAATCTTAAAAATGAGCTCTGGCAAGACTGTGTAAAAAGAAGGAATTCCATGTGGGCAACTCTGATTCATGATAGAAACACCTGTTACTAAGAGAAGCTAAACTTTTTCTTAGTACTGGAGTTGCCAAAACTTTGTTTTAGGCTTTTATCATTTCTAAGAGGTGTTATTTAAAGCTGGATCCCTGATAAGACTCTGTTGAGATGGTCTAAAGGATTTCAGGCACCTAAATTTTATCTCATGTGTCAACTGTTCTTCCTTGCTCTAAAAAAAAAAAAAAAAAAAAAAAAAAGAGGCTGGAAAAGATCCAATTGCAGGGGAAGCGAAAACACAGAATTCAACAGCCAAGTTTCATCTTAGTGCAAGTCTGGCTACATAATTTGAAGAGCCTTGTGCATGAACTCAGAGCCTTGTTCAAAATTATTAAGAATTTCAAGATTACAACAGAGAGCACTGAACTGAGCTTCGGTTTCTTCTAAGTGCGAGGTCATTTACGACCCTTATTGTTTTTGAGCAAATAAAATTGAATAGATCTGATGTCAGCAAACTTTTATTTGTAATATTATTTAATAGAACGTTCTGCATTCATGGAAATGCTGTATATCCTCACTGTCTAATGTGTAGCTACTACCTACTGATGGCTATTGAACTCTTAGAATGTGGCTAATGTGACTTGAAATGTACCTAGTGCTACTGAATAACTATATTGAAATTTTATTTAATTTTAATAATAGACATTTAAATAGCCATACATGGATGTGGCCAATGGCTGTCATGTTGGACAGATTCTAGCAAATCATGAATTATTTAATGAATCAATTGAACCAAAGACAATCAAGAAATTAGTTCCATATACAAAGACTCTGTAATAATGGAAAGCAAACAATCTTTTTTGACCTTTTACATTTTTTTCCCAAAAGCATTGTATACAGAGTCCTAACCACTTCAGCAGTGGGAGGAGCGGGAGAAGCTCCTTTTTCAATCCAGAGACCTTCATAAAGTTGGCTTGTTGTTACCAAACACAGAAGAAGTGGCATCACAGATTTGGTGAACTAAGGACAATGTTGAGTCTCTCTTTGGTGGAACAACAAAGTAAGGTCAATCTCTGCTAGTGTAAGAATCCTGAATGTAGGAATTTCAACAGTAACTACTTGAACTTTTATTCCTGAAGGTTTTAAATCATTGACAGCACAGTGGACAGGCATGTAACTGCAGTTGCCACTGAGTTCAAATGTCCAGGCAAATTTCTTCTTCACTTCTTTTTCAAGGAAGCTGGTTGACTCAGCTTGTTTAACTCCTGCTGCAGTGGCTTTAAACCCATGGTAGTAACCCGCAGCATCACACTTTTACACCCGAGGGCCTAGTTCTTCAAATATACTAATTAAAATCAGACAACAACCAAGAGACCTCATTTCAGCATTCTGTGCATAGACCTGAGTAATATCAGCAATTCTTTTTACACAGCATGTTCACAGGCATCTAATAGCCATCCTTCCAGTTCCAATTCGCTGTCTTGTGTTGTGGCCTCTGTTCCTGGGATCTGCTGTCAGCTGTCACTCCTGTGATCACACTGCCAATGTTTCGGTCATCTTGAATAAGTGAGTCCTGGAATCCAGTAATTTTTCAGGTACTGTCTTCTGTGTGACGATTACTGCACAGTCTTTCCTTCTGACAGCTACTGATGTAAGGCCACCCTGATTAATAGCCTTCCAAGCATCTTCTACTTGGCAGAGCCAGCCTTCAGGTGAAAAAATTATAAGGTGGTAGTCAAAACCAGTGCTGGAACCATGGAATGTGTTGGTACCTCCACGACTTCACTCACAATCTGTGGCACAATGTCTTTTATATTAACTGCGTTGAGCAACTGACAGCAGCTACAGTTGCATGTTATCCCAATGGGAAATTGCAGCATAGCTTCTAAACTCATAAATAGAACAAGAAATGTCTTTAAGACACAGAACTGTGAAACTTGGAGGAGATCCCTGCCTAAAAATTTTGGTAAGGGTAGAGAGTTTCCATGGCAACGAAGAATCCATCCAAATGTAATTAAAAGTGAGTGACTAGGGGATCTATATTGTTCAGCTCTAGTACATTTTACCTTTAATTATATTTTTCTAAGCCACTCATATGCTAATATATCAGACAGTATTTGTTTAGGACTGAAGTGACAAGTCATTGTAAGAAGAAGAAAAAGAGGACACGGTCATCTTAAAAAAACATTAGGAACTCTTCAGATAAAATGAAAAGGAAAGATGTATTCTGTTGCTACTCTTTGCAATTCCTTTGAGCCGTGAGCAAAGGAGTCATTATTTATGGTTTTCCACTTAGATTCACGTTTCCTCACTGAGGATGTTTTCAGGCCTTACCCTTAAGAACTGTGTCTTGGTCCTTCCCCAAGAAGCACCTGCCCTGGTTCTCCGGACAGGTTCTAGTCCACAGCCATTACTGCCTGCTCTTCTCCACTCCAACCCCAGGCCCAAGGTTATGGCCATGGGCAGCTTTGAGAGGCTCCACAAAGGAGTCAACAGACCCAACGGCAGTGACAACTACTGTCCTCAGAGTTTTAATGCTGACCAATCAGTTTTGTTGTATGTATTTGGAAAGAAGTCAGTCGTTATGAAAAAATTATGCAATGACTACTGTTGGTATGAGTGAATGAGAAGAGTTTTGTGCATTTTTATTTTGTTTTAGTTACAAATCACATGTCCCTGGGTGCTGAAGGAAAATGCAGGGAGTTGTTGAAACCAGCTGTTCGAGTGAGCTAATTTCTCTTGCAGAAAGATGTTTATTGCTAGAAAAACAACCACCAGGCCAACATCATTCTGAAAAGGAAATAATGTGAATGACTTAATTAGCAATTGTCTGTGTTTAGGATGTGGATAAAATCCAGTGACATGGGGCTACGGAAAGGTCCTCATGGCACATGAGGCAAAAGAAGGAACGAAGAGGGAAGGAGCAGGGAAGAAAGCGTAAACACAGCTGAATTTGTTTAAGGGGCCCTTACAGGTCTAGCCCAACTCTTCCATTCAACTTTCATGGGGTAGACTCTGCAATTACTTGTTTGCTCTTGCTGTCACCTCAGGACAGCAATGCCCTGGTCAACCACAAAGGCAGCAAAAGATCACAAGTCAGGCTCTCTGGGCAGTGAGTATTGAGAGTCTCACGTGACGTGGAACATACAGCTTAATCCAGGGATTCTCAGTGGAAAAGGAGTAGAGCTCAATCTGCAGTGGAAGGAGGTTCCCAGATTTCCAAGGCAGGGGAAAGACTGGCTTTTCCTACAGTGATCCACGTGGATTTTGATGCAGCCCCTTAAGGGGAGGGCCACATTTTCCTTCTTTTGAGAGTCTCTATACATGATAAAATTTGGTGGAACTATGCTGCACATGTGAAAGGGAGGTAGGAAAAATGTTAGGATGCATTGTTTTCCTAAAAAAATGTTTCTCTTTCATCTCCTTCTATCTAGGACAGCCCCTTAACCCCCAGCCCATTATTTTTGTCTTTCAAGACATTGATGTTTTTGAAGCATCCAAACCTATTTTTGTGGCATGTCCCATGTTGTATGTTTGTCTGATTGTCTCTCCATGATTAGATTCAGGTGAAGATACCACATAGGTGACACTGGGTGCTTCCTTTTGTGTCACAGAGGGGCCCGTGATAGATTTTTGACCCTTTGTTGGTAGTGCTTGGTTTGATCACTTGATTCATGTGGTGGCAGCCAGGTCTTGCCACTGAAAAGCTACCTCTTTCCCTTGGCAAATAAGAAGTAATTTGTGAATATCTGTTTCCCTCTAACCTTTCCACCCAGTGGCCTCAGCATTGCTGATTGCTGATCCTTCCCTGAATCAACTTTTATGTGGAAGATTGGAAAGAGATGACTTCTTGGTTCTGTCTTTCATATCTGTTAGCTAGTATCCTGTAAATGGCTAATCCTCATTTTTAATTTCACTGTGAACTCTCAGATTGTTTTTTCTTAAGCTGTTTTTTGTTGGGCATCATACGCTTTGCCTTGAGAAGTATTTACCAAACTATGAGATACTAGTCCTGTGAAATGTTCTAAGGAAAACTAGCATCCTATGGTTAAATAATTTGCGGAACATAATGTATTTCTATCTCACAATGTTACATAACCCATATTAGGATATTGAAAACCACAAGAACCTATTTAACTTTGTTTAAGCAGGTGTTTCTCAAATTTATTTGACCGTGGAAATCTTTCTCCTATTCAACATTAGTACTTGATGAAACACATTCATGGAAACACTGGCCAAGAGCCAGCTCTATTAATTAAATGTTTAAATATTTCATCAATAATATGAAACAAAGACCGAGGACGATGGTTGGTATATCACTGTTCAGTAAACTCTGTGTGATTACAATTGTTATTTTCCTTAGAGAAACATGAAATGAAACCCGCAGTGACATACCGCCACACTCCCACCAGAATGTCTAAAATGAAAAATGGCAAAGCCAGACAGTGCCAGGTATGTGTGTGGAAGGTACATTTGGTAGACGTCGTGAGGCACCACCTGGACCTCCTTTCAGTCAAGTGACTGTTGCCCTGCTGCTGAGCATGCTGACAGCCTTCAGTCTCTGATCCTTCAGGGATCGCCTCTGCATCCTGTCCAAGGTCACAGCAACTGACAGGCAGAGGGTACAGAGGACTAAACCATCTTGGCCCAACTCAGGACAATTCTAAGGGCCCCATTCTAACTCTCCCTGCTCTGGGAGTTGTTGGCCATGCATTGCACCACTTCTCCCTCTGTCCATTCTTACTTCCTCTACTCCCTTCCACAGGGGTTAATCCCAAGGACACTTGGTAATTAACATCCTGCACACTAAGCTCTGTATCACGGTCCACTTCCCAGGCAGTCCATCCTGTGACATGCTGCAACTGGAGTTCTCACACATTGCTTGTTTGTGTAAATTGGTGCAACCACTCAATAAAACTATCAATGTTTACCAAAGCTGACAACAAGCAAATCTTGTGGTTTAGCAATTCCCCTCCTAGATATTGTCCTGGGATTATTGTGTCTGTCCACCAAAAGTCACGTACACGAATGTTCATAGCAGCTTTATTCATAATAAACTCAAACTGGAAATGACTCAAATGTCCATCAACTGTAGATTGCCTCCTTTACTATTCTCTCTTTTTTTTTTGGAAGGAGTCTCCCTCTGTCACCTAGGCTGGAGTGCAGTGGCGTGATCTTGGCTCATGGCAATCTCCGCCTCCCAGATTCAAGCAATTCTTCTGCCTCACCCTCTAGAGTATCTGGCACTACAGGCACGCACTACCACACTTGGCTAATTTTTGTACTTTCAGTAGAGACAAGGTTTCGCCATGTTGGCCAGGCTAGTCTTGACTCCTGACCTCAAATGATCCACCTGCCTTGGCCTCCCAAAGTGCTGGGATTACAGGCGTGAGCTATTGCGCCCAAACTTCTCCCTTTCTCTTGCCATCCCTCTAGAGACTACAGGGGTCAGAGGAATTCTCAGGCTTTCACAGATCCAGGTCCCCTCACCTGGAGGGAGTTCCCACATCAGGGTTTGGAGGCCAAATATCTAATAGCAATATTTTCCAAATTATACTCCAAAGAGTGCTATTATGTATAATCTAAAGACAGTGTCCTGGGGTCTAGTTAGTTTTGGGACATCCGTGGAATTTGAGTTTTTTTCCAAGATGTGAGATGCGTTATGTGGGATTTCCCAAACTTGCTTGACTCTATAATTTTCAGCAAAACCTCTCATAGTATAAGACCTCTTCAGAACACACTACAGAGCTGTGCTGTGAACATACCGACATTTTGAACTAAAAATCTAAAACCTAAAAACATCTGGTATTTATCTATAGGCATGGTGTTTAACTATAGTATCTGATACATAGAACCCTTTGCCCTGCTGTCCCCAACCTGCCTCTGTATCCCACTCCCCCTCGCTAATCCTATTGTTAGCCTGAGTTCTTCCTCAGGAAGTAGACCCAGCCGGTAATAGCAGAGCCCTGAAGCCCTGCTGTACTGTCATCCAGCTCCACTCTGTCCCACAGACACCTCAGGTTTCCAGGAGGGACTAGCTCAGGCTGGTGCATGATCTGGCAAAGAACAGCTCCAGCAGCAGTCTGAGGCTGTGCTCGAGAGTTTGGCTCAGCTTGGGCTACTGAGATGCTGACACGTCAACGTAGGGGAGGTACAAATTATTTCTTGCCAGTAGACTAAAATGTATTGAGAGAAAAGGGAACGGCAAGGAGACGGGACTAGGATGTCTTTAACATCAGGGTTTACGTGTAAATGAACATCTCTATATTGCCACAGTGCCAGACGCAGGTATAACCTCTCAGTAATAGCTCAGTGAGCATGGAATGAGTGGATTCAATTTAAGTAAAAGGATTAACAGTGGGGAAAAGGTAATTTAGAGTTAGAAGCTTATTAGAAGTTAGTAAAGTTAGAAGAGGAGTTTCTAACTCTGCTACTTTATTAATTAGCTGTGTGACCTTCGGTGATTCATTTTTAGTACTTAGAGCCAGTTTCTCAAAAATACCTTCGAGTTATCTTTCTACCTATGTTTATATACTTGCATATGTATATGTGCATAGGCAGATGCTGGAAATGATTTACATCCATTGTTGACATGGCTGTTTTGGAGAATTGGAAGTTGAGGTGATCTTTTTATTTGCTTCACTAATCTTGATGTTTTTAAAGGTAAAACACATCACACTCAAAATAGTGTAAAATTGTAAATATGAATCATTCATACCTAAGTCTTTGAAATGGGAGGATCTAAGTTGTTTTTTTTAATAAAAAATTCCCATAAGCTAAACCAAGAATCATTCCTTCAGTTTCTTTATTCCCAACTCATACATATTAAATAGGTCTTCATATTTACTCTTTCAAGCAGCTAGCCCTCTACCTTTTTCTCTGCTGAGAAATCTTGGAGAAACCCTTACAGGCCAACACTACTAAGAAAATATATAAAGAAAGAAATAACACAGCATCTTACCTAGAATAGCAGCAAATCTTCCAAAACTCAATACTTCCATGTTGGGGATGTTGAATATTATCTAAAAATTATTTATAAAGATATTTAAAAATTAATTAGATAATATTCAATAATATAAAACCAGTTGAAATTATCCTTGACAGATGAAGAGCCACTATGTTGCATTAGTATTTATGTGGCAACATATTTTAAATTAAGAAACAAGAAGTCAACAGCTTCTTCCGGAAGTCTGTGATAATATTCTCTGCTTCACAGATCCTAGAGGTCAGCTGGGTTCCAAATTAGGCAGCACCTTATTCCTTTAGCCGTGTATCTTTTCATTCATGGACCTCTAACAAACAAATAGTATAACCTGAGAGAATTTCAAAGTACTATTTCTTCGCCTCAAAGACATTCTTCCAACTTGGGATTAGATAGGTTTAAATAATTTAAAACAAATGTACAAAACACTTGAAATAAAATTATGAAGTTCTTCAGAAGATATTACTAAAATATAGGCATGTTTTCCTTTAAATATCTGGGATTCTATCTACAGTGCCTCTGTTATATTCATTCAAATTATTCTTATAATCTAAACAATGAAGCTTCTCAACTGGTGGAATGCTGCCAGAGGATTTCAACAGAGTTTGAAGGCAACATAACCAAAAGGAGTAATTTAAATTGGCTTAGGAAATGAATGGGCTCCTTATCAGAGCAGCTGAAGGCTGTATATAATTAACAGCATCTGTCAACATTCACAGGGCCCCATATAGAACAAGCAGGCTCTACAGCCTGGCGGCAACCTTCAGCTTCTGGCACCTTCGGATCCATGTGACCTGAAAACAGAAAGACAGCTTCACGCCATCACTAGAAGGACACTGAATCAATCATTTTAGTGATATTGCCAATTAATGTTAATTATTTATAACAACAATTCTGTTAACCTTAGCATTGGGCTTCAAATTAACCAGCTATCATACAAAATACAAAATATCATTTGTAGAGATATGTTTATAATAATTAATTTTTTACAATCATCTTTTTCATGTTGTTATTTTTAAAGACTATGAAAATTACCTACTTGCCTTTTTATACGATGAACTCTAAATCAACAAAAATATTTTTGCATGAGAAGTACTAAATTCATTTTATATGGCAATTTTTAGTTGTTTTTGTATATAATAATAAATTTGTCATGCATATGTACAAAACAAAACAAATCCAGAGTTTCATTAAATAAATTTATTTGTTAAAATAATTTAACTCCAAATACAACTGTTGAATTTGCATTGAGTTATAACTACAATTCATGTTTTAATTGAAATGTCAAGGTTTAACAACTGACATTGTTACAAAACAATAAACTGTTGTTCAATTTTAAATGGTCAGTTGTATTAGAGCGCAACAATTAACTGTGAACTATATCTCTGGGAAACCTTAAATCAATAATGATAAGTCTGTTTCCAAAAGCCACTGCAGTCATTCTTGAAACCCTGATCAAGATTTAATAGATGCACAATGACATGTTAAATTAAAAAAAAAAGACCCCCATAGTCCGTAAAGTTTGATTGGCTAAGGGACAATTAAAGCTTACCCAGTGCTAACGCAAGACTACTGATAAGAACAAAAATGTAAAAAAAAAAAAACCCCATACACACAAACAAAAAGCAACAAACAAAGCACTTTCATATTCATACATACACTGACAACATTAACATTCATACTGGAAAACCCTTAAAAACAAATACCAGACAGCCTTAGGCAACATTTCTTTATATAGAAAAGCAAATATCAGTAGTATTACCACAGAAAAGTGACGGTAACTGTAGCAATTCGAGTCAAAAGTTCAGTCCTAATTCTACAAACCAAAGGAGAAAATCATCAAAGCACCTTTCAATAGTTTAAGAAAAGATTTTATGTAATATTTTTGATCAGATGCTGGCTTGTTTTGTGAAAGTTGAACAAAATGAAAGGCATCAGTTACCATCACTATCACAGTTTAAAAGAACCCAAAAGTTGCAAAAGCAAAAGAAAAACAAATTTAAAGATGCTGCCTTTTTATATAAAAGTAAAAAATAAAAGAAAATCTTATCACAAGAGCTAAAGAAAAAGTGGGTCTTTGGATCAAACCATAATATTTTTAAGGCATGTTAGAAAAACTTTCACTTACTTATCTAAGTTGCTAGTCTGATCAGGGCATAAAATAAATAGTGACCCAAGTCAACTTTCTTCTGTAGCCACTAAGGTTTCTTCTTCCGTAGCCAACAAATGTAATCTTCCTGTTCTTAAGCGTTTTATTACTATGTCAACAAACACATTCATTTGCCAGCTGAGTTATATTCACACCAGATGAATAGGAATTTCTAGTTTCAGGATGTCCTTGATGCCTTAGTCACTAAATAGGCAGGGCTGCAGGGAAACAGTGATCAGGCAGCCAGATGGGTTATTATTCACGTCTTTACAGTAACAGCCCACCTCGTCATCTGACACAAATATTTTTAACTAGTAATACAACTCAGAATTTTAGATCATCTTCTCCACTTTACATTCTCCCATACTTTTCATATTATTTAACCTATTTATTTTCACATCTGCATAGCAAGCCATAATGTCAAACTGTGGGATCTTTATAGATACTTCTATTTTGCAATCTTACTTGTCAAAAATTGCTATTAATTATAGAATTGTACAGAATCATTCTGAGAAGTTCGAGGATTCAAAACCAACTCACTATGAAATATTTTTATTTCAGTAGAGAAATTGTATTTCTTGAATCTCCAATTTGTCTAAATGTTTGAATCAAACCAACTTTTACGCAGTGAAATTGGTTTCAATAAAATTGGTTAAAATTTTTTGTCCTATAAACAAGTGCTTCATAATCGAGGATTATAAAAAATTATACTGAAGAATGTAAACATTCAAAATTCAAAGATTTTTGACAACTATGGCCAGCTTTCATTCATATATGCCTTTAGCTTTCTCATTATGAAAAATACTATCAGCCTTTTTTTTTTTCATCCTTTAAGCTTAATGCCAGTTATTAAACACTTGGGGGGCTACCAATGATTTCAAAAAAGTATAAAAGACACTTTAATAATTTAAAAGAAAAAAAGCTTTTGATGATACACTATATTCTGCAGTATAGATTCTTAATATAGGCAATTATCTCTGACTTGTGCCAAATTCTTAGGAACAATAAACACACATGCACACACAAACACACACTCTTCTCTCAGTTACACACGTAAGACCAGAGGTTACTTGCACAAGACTGTGAAACCAACAAAATGTGGGGTGGTATACAGATCGCAGGCTCAGTGATATTGCAGTTCTGAAGGCCAAATTCTTCTCCCAAGGCCCAGCTCAAGATGATAATGTTTTCAGCATGTATAACTGAAGTTAGCTGAAGACCCTTCTATACCTGATTGTAAAACTTATGAATAGGTTTTTCCTGTGCCATTAGTCATGCAAATGATAAACACTTCACGGCTATAAAAACCAAAAATGTCAGAGCTTGAGCACCTTTTCAAAACAAAATATTCACTCCAGCTTTATTTGATACTTCAGTAATCAGGGCAAAACTGTTCTAAGAAAACCTTTATATAATTCTCTAGGAAAATAATAAAAGATAAAAGGCTTTTGTCCCTTACCTTCCACTCTATAATTTATGTTCTACTTTAAAGCCCAAATTATTTCACATGGTTATTCAATTTTTAAAATGCCTGCAATAAAGCTCTGCTACAGCAAACTTGATTTTGAAAGCAGGTTAGCCACAGGTCACACTACAACCATAGCCCCACACTACAACCATAGGCGAGAAGGAATTTGCTGCTTTAATGAACTTAAAAATGCCAGATATTCGTATTGTCCTGTGAGGTTTCTGCAAACGGGAACATGTGGATGCAACATGGCTTCATTTTCCTTACATGATGGTACTAGTGTATCTATTAGAATGCTTCTTGTTAGTAAGGCTAGGCAATCTCTTCCCATCACAGTTGCTTCCCTCTTGTTCAGTAAAGTTATAAAGACCACCCTGCTCAGTTAAAAGAGGGCGGGTCTGGAGTTTAATTCTGATCAAAGCCTCCATTTTCTGTGGCAAAGCAGGTGATTTAACAAATTCTAAAGCTAGACAGTATTTTTACATAACCTGTTCTGACTTTTGCTCTATCAAGGATTGAAGCATGAGTTAGTTCCATGTCACAAATTAGAATAACAGCTACAGTTAAGCATCTGTTTTGAAAAACAGAAATGTGTTAGCTGAGCAAAGAATCTCTCCCTGTAATGCTGTTGGCAAGTCAGCTGTTATGACCTTACTTGACGGAATACATTGGTTAGAAGCTCTATCCCAATTCCTGAAATTCAGTACTCTTGTAGGAAAATATTTCTCCTTTACTTATTTTTTTAAAGAAGACAAAATATTTTAATTGTAAGTGGTCATAGGAATCTTCTGCTTTCTCCCTTATGGTTATTTTTAATTTATACAACAGTTGCTTCTGTCAACTCAGCGACAATGCCATCATAGCTTTCAAATGAGATCACCCTGTAGATCGATGGACTATGCCTTAAAGTTGCAGATGCAGAAAGGAGACTGAGGACAAATGGTGAAAACTGTAGTTACTGAACCCAAATGTTACTCAGAGATATCAACTGACAATCACTGCTCAAATCTGAATAAGGGCTGCAGTTCTCTGAAGATTAACACCACGCATCCTGCAAGTTCTGCAGAGTAGGCGAGTTTTCTATCACCTACAACATTGGGCGAATCCCATCCAGGACAGCCGTATTTGGATGCTATTGTATGTTACATGCGGAACAGCATGGGTCATCTTTGTCAGGCTGAGCAGCGTAGTTCATCTGCCTCACAATTTCTGCAAAGAGTTCGTCCACCATTGTTTTACTCTTAGCAGAAGTCTCCATAAAGGGGCAGCCCCACTCTTCAGCAAGGGCTCTGCCTTCATTGGACGATACTTCTCTCTCACTTTCCAGGTCCACTTTGTTCCCAACCAAGATGACTGGCACTTTCTCATACCTATGAGAGAAGAAAGAAAACACACACATACATTGTAATAGCACAAAGTTAAACAGGTCACGTGTATTTTCATTTTGGGGGGATATTCCAACATAAATGGTATCTTTTTTTTTTGAGATGGAGTCTTGCTCTGTCGCCTAGGCTGAAGTGCAGTGGTGTGATCTCGGCTCACTGCAACCTCTGCCTCCCAGTTCAAGTGATTCTTCTGCCTCAGCTTAAAGACAGGCTGATCTTTAAGTCTCAGCTTGGACTACAGGTGCGTGCCACCACACCCTGCTAATTTTTGTATTTTTAGTAGAGACAGGGTTTCACCATATTGGCCAGGCTGGTCTCAAACTCCTGACCTCATGATCTGCCTGCCTTGGCCTCCCAAAGTGCTGGGATTACAGATGTGAAACACTGTGCCTGGCCCATAAATGGTATCTTTAGTTGCATGAAAATGATTTGTACCACTTGGCTTGATACTTATCTGAGGGCATTTTGAAGCTGCTCTCACAGTGCATTATAAAATGAGTTTTATGAAATGATGTTTTTAATTAATCAATTATACATCCTTTAAAATCAATTTATCTTTCCAGATATACTTGGAAAATTATTCTCAGAAACTCAGACTAAATCCTTTTTTCCCATTCTGAGAGATGCTTGCAAAAAATTTCAGTTGATCATGTAATAAATAGCTCCAACGAGTAAACAACTTATAATTACCAGCATTTTACTATATTCTATATAAAATTGATCATGTTCTTTCTAATAGTTCTCAAATAAGAAAAAAGCCAGTAGAAATCATTCAAATGGAAGCCATCAAATACAACCACACCCCATCCCTTCAGAAAATTTTTATGGATTAGTCAATTCAAAGAGAAACAATTAGGATTCTTTTAAGACTGACAAGAATTCAGCCCCAATTAGCTTTTTTGGTGTTATTTCTCTTTTTCTTCCTAACTAAAATAGGTATCTCTGAGTAAACATGTCTGGAAAAAGCTAAACTAATAAAAATAGTAAGTGATAAGAAAAGAACAAAGAAAAAAGCTCGTAAGTCATTTTGGTGCCTAAGACGACTGTGTCTACAATGGTTACTCCATGTAGCACAGGTCACAACAGACATCAACACTGGTGCTGGCCTGCACATTGATTTACTATTCTCGTTTATGTTTGTTCTAAGAAAGGTAGCTAAGATATTTTCACAAGACATTTTAAAAGGCCTTTGTGATTTTAGTATAAATCAGTGAGAGAGACTGTGTGTGTGTGTGTGTGTGTGTGTGTGTGTGTGTGTGTGTGTTCCCCCTAAGCAGAATGTATTTCTGATTTAAAGGTGGTAAACAGCAAGATTGCACATAAGTGATAACAAATGTGACTGGACACAGCTAATCTATCAGAAGAGGAAACCACCACCCCATGGTCAAGCCTTTGAGGCAGGATGCATAGAGAATTTTTGTCATTCAGGAAACTGGATAATAGGCAGGTGGTTATTGTTTGTTTGCTATGATACTTCCACAGATTTCATCATCCTGTCAAGATGGTTCTCTCCACTCACCCTAACTTGTAAAGCAAACCAAATTCCCAGCAGTCTCACTTTTTTCTTTGACACTGTATCAAATAAAGAATGGTCTCAACAAGAGGGTGCACACCAGGTAGTATGCCATTTGGCAATGTAAAACATGAAAACAACTTAAAAATGAGTGGAAGTAACAACATCAAAGGCAAACCTAGAATTTGGATATTATTTTGTAGGAAATGAATTTGGACAACTTCATTTCAAAGGACTTTATATGAATTTACTGTACACCACTGTACCTTATGATTTCGGGCCTTAGATCACACTGACAGCTCTGAACATAAGACACAGGGATTTTTAACATCCTCTAGGACTCTTACATACAAACAATGTGTGCCACCTGTGGGAGGGCAGGTGGCAGTGAGAATAAAGCTGCATTACAAAACACCATATATTTGCTACTTTGCATATAAACCCTGTTGGTCGGCTATGCAGAGAAGCTTGACGGAGTGGACACTGCCAGCCATGTAAGGACAATGTCAGTTTCCAATTTGTTTTACTTGAAAAATATAATTGCATCTTCATTTTTCTTATGAGAGTGCATACATCACAGTGTACTTTAAAATGCTCTGCTTGGCAGTGAAGTAACTTAAAAACATTAATAAAATTAAGTAAAACTTATTGACTGAATTTAGGTTAAAAACAAATTTCAGTCTGTCTATGAATAATAAAAAGTGGGAAGACATCACTTTACTAGCTGAGATACGTATTTTAAGGAATATTTTTAAGTTTAAATACAATATTATGTCATGTTTTATATGTGAAATAAGTGTTACATTTAAGTGCAGGATCTACTAGAATATGTGGATTTTCAAAACTTGCAACGATATCAAATTATTAACAGTTGTATTGATATACTATTTAAATGAAGAATTTGAATAAATCTTACCAACAACCCGATTCTCAAAACAGTAAATAAAAGATTGCAAACACAGTTCCACATGTAACAGCATTTAATAACTGGTAAACGTAGATGAAAATGCAGTCGGTATCAAGAGAACCTGTTTATTATGCCACTAATGTGATTGCCAGTGGCCTCTTCTAAAATCAAGCTACTAAAGACACTAGAGAAATCCACATTAATATTCTCAGATTTTTAAACTGAGTAAGATGTTCAGAAAAGAATATTATGTACATTTCATGATACCAGACGGTGATAAATTTTGTCTTTCTTTCTGTTAAAATTTGGGACAGCAGAAAAGATTCTAAACTCTGAATAGGAGGCTCCACTTCCAGTTCTGCCAATGAAATCATTTCCTTTACATATCTGTATTTCATTTCTTTATCAGTAAAAAAGGAGTAGGAATATCTGTTCCCACTTATCACAGGGTTGCTGTAATGGTCAAATGAGATAATACTGAAAAAAAAAATCAAGTACTAGATAAAAGCACGGTGCTTGTTTCTTTCCCCGCCTAACTCTACTGATGTGGCCTTGAGAGGCCAGGAAGAGTGAAGAAGGAGCTGGAGAAACTGATCAAAGAAGGTAAGGAGCTCCTGAGGGCAAACTGAATCGGGGGTGGAGCTGGGAAAAGAGGCAAAAAAGAGATGGAGTCAAAAACTGTAACAAAGCAGCCACCAGACACTAACCAGGGGCTCCTCCAGTCCCTGCGCTGAACATCATGGAGACGGGGGCCCAGGAGAGCAGAAAAGCATTCCCAAACAGCAGGCACTTGGGAGAAAATACTGACCCCTGTGGGGAAGGCATTCTAAGAAGGCTTTGGGTTGGGGTGACAGAATAGGGTCCCATATGAAGGTAACATTTGGAGAAATCTGGATCCTTCTTAAGAAAGATGGGTGAGAAGTTGAAGGGAAAGAAGCCAAGCCCCGTGTTGACAGTAGATGACTGCACTGCACGAGGAAACTGGTGCTGCTGTATGTTGTAGCAATATGGTGGGTTTAAAAAAAAAAACCCAAACAGACTAGGACTCCAGTCCCAGAACTGCCTCTAGCTAGTACTGTGATTTTTTAGGAGATTAACCTAATCTTGGTTTCCTGAGTTTCTTAAAGTATAAAATGAGCTGGACTGGGTAATTCCTAAGATACTCTGAAGTTAAAAATCACAACAGACATGGTGGGTCACACCCACAGTCAACACATATTATTGGCTAGGTTAATTGCTGAGTGCTTAGAATAACGGCTAATCAACACATATTACTGACTAGGTTAATTGCTGAGTAGGTTCTAAGAATAACATCCAACAGGCTGGTCTTTAAGAGATACCAAAGTGCACGTCGGGAATAAAGCCAAAAATGTTGGGGGAAATCTCATGAGATCTCATGGGGCCAAAACACAACCAGGAGGTTTCACTTCTGCAAGTAGAGCAGCTACTGCCAGCATGCTCTGATTCAACAGCAGAGAACTCAAAAATGCACTCATGACCTAAGCAGTTCCATTTCACAGACAACATTCTTCAAACACAAATATTTGGGATGGTTTTAACTACGTGAATACTGAAGGCTATACTGAAAACTGCCTGATGTGGCATAAATAGCTAGTAATAATCAATGCATCATGGACTTATGCATCCACTCAACACATGTTTATATGCTAAGTGCTAGCCACCATTCTAGGCACTTACATCTATGGACAAAGCAAATAAAGATCTGTAATCTCACAGTGCTTACAGTCTATCAGAGGACACAGATGTCAACAGTAAACATAAGTCAATTCTAGGTTTACAAGAAACGTGTTAAGTGCAATGGAAAAAAGAAGATGAGGATCAGGCGGTGAGTGGGGAGCACAGGTGTCACAATTTTAAATAAGATGATCACAGGCCTCGTTGCAAAAGTGGCGTATGAACAAAGATGGGAAGGGTGTCAGGAAGGCTGCTCCCTACCACGCAGGTTCTAGGGGAAGAGCATTCTCAGCAGGACGTGCCCTAGACCATGCCTGAGCCATGTTGGTGCATGCCTGTTGGTGCAGGGACCAGCTGTGGGATCCATCTCTACAGCCTCCTGCAGGACTCTGGCAGTAGAAGAAATGTTCATTTGAGGCTAGACTTCAGGAATTTGGGTGCCAAAAGTGGCCTCAGAAGACAAATCTGGCACTTAAGAGAGAATAACTTAGAGGGCTGACTACTATTTAGGAAGATGAGGCACTTTTATTAGTGAGTGATGACAGTGACTTTCATGTTCTAATTTCATTATCAGTTTTGTGGGTTGCCTTCATTTTCCCCCTTTTCTACACACATCATTTGGACATGAAGCTAAAGATGCAAAATGCTAAAACTTTCAATGTATGTGTTATTGTTAACCTGATCATGAGGAAGATGCCATCTTGCCTACATCTTAAACATCAGCAGATGTCTCACCAACTTCATCGTATCTTCCTTGAAATCTCCTTTTAAGGGCATGACCAGGTCAGACAGTGACTGATGCAGCTCTAATAATTTTATTTCTGTGTATAGAGTGTGGACAAACACTTTTTTATTGACAAAAATTTCCATATTGTTGACTGTATCATGAACATGATTACAAATGTATAAATAAATTAAACTAGTTCTTTTAATTAGCTCTGCTTAATGGATTGAATGAAACATCGGAAATACTGGCTGTAGCGTCAGTTAGCTGTAGAATGACAATGAGCTTCTCAGTGAGACAGCTTTGTAAAATATCAGTAATTCAAAAGCATTTGATGTGTTTATCAAGTTTATTTTCCTTTCTCCTTTCTTGTAACTGTCCTGATATGTGTGTATGTATACATATATGTATTTTATTCTGGTGGTGTTGGAACTTGGCTGACCATCAAAACAACTTGAGAATTTTTTTTAAAGGCAGTGATTTCTGGGCCCTATTCCAGAGCTAGTTAATCTAAATCTGTGGGATCAGGACCCAAGAGTCTATTAAAAGATGTAATATGTCTGTATCTATAAGCTCTGAAGATGGATTCTGAAGTTCAGCAGGGTTTAAGAATCACTGGCCTAATCTACTGCTTTGTAACCCCAAACAACATTCTAAGTGTATGGTTTATGGTTCCATATGTGGCAAGTCCAGACTCAATTCTTTCCTCCCTTCATGTATTCACCAATGATAAACTGTAGACAGACACCACTACTGTCAGTTCCATAACTTTACTTTTGAGGGTGCTGCATTATAGCATATTAAAAGAAGGTCATGTGAATTTTAACATGCTGTTATATCTTCTTAGTCATAAGCAAGTTGAAATATAATTCTCTTTGAATTCAGAAATAAGAATCAGGAAGGCTTTTCTAAGTCCCCTTGTTCAACTTTTCACCCAATGTTAAAGTCATTTACCAAGAGAGTCCCAAGGCAAAACGTCAAAAAAACCTGATGCTTCTATTACTTCCATGATAAACTTAACAAATGGCTTTGTAGCTTATGTCTGAACATTTTTAGTGACGTGGAACTCATAACTAAAGGCAACTCATTTTGTTCTGTCAGTTCTGTTAAATGTGTTTAAAAGTCAGAGTTTAAAAGTTTACCTGTATATAAGGAACTGTGATCTGTAACACCCTGCCTGTTCTTCTCATAGATTCTAGTTCTTTTACCCTTTAGAATGCAGAAATCTTTTCCCCAAAATGAATATAGGTCCCTTCTACTCTTGCTCAAATAAAGTGAGTCATGATTTAAAAAAAAAATGCCTGGCAATACTTAATAGGAAACAGAAAACCCCATTTTTAAATTCTTAATCTCTGTGAGAATGATCACTTTAACTATTTTGGTGTCTATCCTTCCAAATTATTTTCCTATACATATATCTCAATATAAGTATAGCTACAAACTTTTATAAAAGGAGATTATACCAATTATATTTAGTAGCCTCAATTTCCACTTAATATTATAGAGCTTTCCATTTTAATAAATAATATGTATCATATTAATGGCTGGGTAGTATTCCATTTTATAGAATCTATATCATAATTTAATTATCTGTCCTCCATTAGTGCATATGAAGGCCCCCATCCCCATTTTTGGCTAAAATAAACAGCAATCTGATGAACTATACCTAGAACTGTGATTTCCGTCTCAAAGGGTGTGAATAATGTATATATTACATAATATATATCACATATGTGTTTCTATCTATAATATCTTTCTTTTGTATACCCTTTGAGCCAGAAAAATCATATTCCTAGGTTAGTTCGTCAAATTGCCATGTAAACTCAGACACACACAAAGTTTCAGTGAACATCCAGAAATTTATACTGAAACCAACAGTGCTTGAGAGTGCCTGTTTCCCTATCCTCAGGATTGATAAATTTTTAATCTTTTAATAAAGTGTTATGGGAGTTTTAATAACGTGTTATGGGAGTTTTGAAGAAAGAGAATTGTTTTGGTTAGGACTCTAAGGCTTCTACCACAGCTTGCTAGCATGAAACATCAATACTGCTTGTAAGGATGAAAAACATGAGCTAAGTAAGGCTGCCCTCTTCCTCCAACCTGACTTGTTTTGAAGCGACTAAATATTTCATCTTAAAAGGACATTACTGGTAATTTAGCTTGAATAATGAAAGAAAACCACAGTCCTTTGTTCTGATATTCTCTTGGTTTCAGAATGCATACTGAAGATGAACAGAGAGAAATGTGTAAATACAATGTAAAAAGTAGGGAGAATAATGATACCAAGAAGATATTCAAAGCTATTAGGAATAGCTCAATCAATAAAATAATCTGCTTTCATAGAAACTGAGTGTTGATATTATATCAGAACAGATTCCTAATACTTTAATTGTGATGGACCAACTGATGATGGAAATGCAACTCACAGCCATTTTAAATGTTTTATTAAAAAAGCACCTGAGGACTTCGATTGTGGCCAGGATAGCATAAGCCCATTAAAGTCCCCATCTCCTGCTGATTACAAATAAAAACTCAGGACAAAATACAAAAAAACAATTACCAAAGAACTCTCTACTAAAGAGAAAAAAGCAGTTTGGGAAAGAGAACCAGCATCTGAAGAAAGAGACCTAGATGGAAGTGAGTTTCCTGGTTTTCCCATCTTTTTTCTTGTGTCCTTGAGCTGAGGGTCAGCACTCAGTGGTGCACACAGACAACTGAACTCTGGGAAACAGTCTTTAACCAAAGATCAAAGGGGGCCCTTTGAGCTTGAGTATGTGTGTGGGCTGAAAACCCTCACTTGTTTTTTTCCTTCTTATTTCACAGCTCACCTAGAGTGAGTGATAGCAGAGCTGGGGCAGTAGGCAGTACCAGTAGCTAAAACTTCATTAGAAATCTGTCTGACTAGAGAAACTGGGAAAAGAGCACCGTAAGTCCCAAAGAGGGTAGGAGAAATCGCCAGTGTATTTCCTTCTCTTTTTCTCTTCCCATTTTACCAGAAAGATGACCCCAACTGCAAAAACCGTGTGGCAGTGCAGAAAGCTAAAACTTTGAAACATCATGTTTCTGGCCAGACCAAAAATGGGCTCTTGTGGTCTAAAGAGTACAGGAGGAATCCCAGATATCCTTCCAGAGAGGAGAAAGCTAGAGAAAAATATTCCCTAATTCTGTGTATGAATCAACATAAGCTAGTATGAACTGTGTATGAGTGGGAGGACTCAAAGCAGTGTAACAAAGGTTAAAGAACTGAACTACAATTTAAACCACTACCCAAGTTTCAGACTAGCCACTGAGTGGTGTATACACAAGACAGCATAGTAAAGGCTTTGAAAATTGAACTGACATTGGAATCATCTCCCAAACAAGGAGAAAGTTTGTAGTTTGAACCTCAGTGGGTTGGCTATCAGCTACAAGGAAAAAAGAAATCTACATTCTCCAGAGGACTGTAATAGACTAAGTAACATAATACTAAAAATGTCCAACACAATCTAAAATTACCAAACATGCAAAGACCCAGAAAAACTAATTCTCAAGGGTAAAAACTATCAATAGATGTCATATGACCTAGATGCTGAAATTATCGACTTTAAAGAAGCAATTATAACCATGCTCTATGAGGTAAAGGTAAACACTCTAGAAATGAACAGAAAAGTAAAATGCTCTCATAAAGCATAATAAAAAAGAACCACATGAAAATTCTGGAACTGAAAATTATAATATCTGAGATAAAATATTGACTGGATGAGAAGATTGTATATGACAGAAGAATCAGTAAACTTAAAAACAGATCAACAGAAATGATCTAATTTGAAGAAAAGAGAAAAAAAGATTGAAAAAATAAATGAGCAGAACTATGTTAAGTCACAGTATAATCAAATCTTTTAAAACTAGAGATAAAATCTTGAAAGCAGCCAAAGAAAACAAATGCATTACATAAATGAGAACAAACAAAATGACTGAAAATTTCTCATCAGAAACCACAGATGGCAGAAGATAGTAGAACAATCTTTACAATACTAAATAAAAAAACAAAAAACTCTGTCAACACAGAATACTGTATCAGCAAAAATATCCTTCATAACTAAAGGAAAACAATATTCTCAAGTGAAGGAAAGCTAAGTAATTTTATCACTAGCAAATCTATTGTAAAAGAAATGCTACAGAAAATTCCTTGGGCTGAAGGAAAATGGTATCAAAGCAATCCTGCATTTTAGGAATGAGGAAAGAAAAATAGAAATAGTAAATACTATGTAAATATAAGATTATTTTTTCCTCAAGTTCTTTACAATATGTATAAAAGTACAAAAAATTATAACATGGTCCTTTTGGGGGTTTTAATACAGTAGATGTAACACATCATACAAAAACTCTGGAAAGCAGAGACCTACATGGTTGTAAGCTCTTTACATTTTACTCTAAGTAGTACAATACAAACTCTAAGTAGACTGTGAAAGGTTAGGTATTTATATTGTTAATACCTAGAACAACCATTTTAAAAAATATAAAAGACAACAGATAAAATGGAATGCAGAAAATTATACATAATCCAAAAGAAGGCAGAAGAGGGGGAAGAAAAAAGAAAAACAGCTAGTGAAAAAATAGAAAACAAGCAGTAAAATAGTGGGCCTAATTGAAGCATATTAGCAATCACATTAAATATAAGTTTAAACACATGAATAAAAGGATTTTCAGACTGAATTTATAAAAAAGACCTATATATATGCTATCAAGAGGAAATCCACTTTAAACACAATAGATAAGTTAAAAGTGAAAGGATAGAAAAAGATACCATGTAAACACTAACCAAATTAGGGTTCATTAAAATTAAAATTTTTGCTCTGTGAAAGACTTGAGAGGAATAAAAGGACAAACTACAGACTTAGAGAAACTTTTCAAAACATCTATCTGACAAAAGACTAGTATCTAGAAAATACAAAGATCTCTCAAAACTCAATAGTAAAAATAAACCATCCAATTAGAAAATGGACAAAAGCCATGAATAGACATTTCACTGAAGAGGATGTAGATGGCAAATAAGCACTTGAAATGATGTAAACATCATTTGCCATTATCATAATGGCTAAAATAAAAAATAGTGGCAACACCAAAATGTTGGCAAGGATGCAAAGAAACCAGATACATTGCTGCTGGAATGTAAAATTAGCTATTTTAGAGAAGAGTATAGCAGCGTAAAATTAACCGTGTAATTATCATGAGTGAAAAACTGCACCCTTGGGCATTTAACCCAGAAAAAGACTTATGATCATATAAAAACCTGTACACAAATGTTTATGGGTAAAAATCAGAAACGATGATGTCTTTCTTCAAGTAAATGGTTAAACAAACTGCAGTAAATCTATATCAGTAATATTACTCAGCAATGATAAGGAATGACCTATGATACACACCACTCCTTGGATGAATCTCCAGGGAATTTGGCTGAGTGAGAAGGGCCAATCCCAACAGGTTACTTACTGTATGATTTCACTTAATATAACATTCTTGAAGTGGCAAAATTATAGAAAAGAGAACAGACCAATGGTTGACAGGGACTAAGGATGGGGAAGGGGAATGGAGGGAAGGAGAGGAGTAAGTGTGACTATAAGGCAGCATGGGAGATCCTGTAGTGATGGAAATGTTCTGTATCAAGGTCAATATTCTATTTGTGATATTGTACTACAATTTTGCAAGATGGTACCCCACTGGGGAAAACCGGGTAAGAGTACATGGAATTGATCATTTCATAAAACTGCATGTGAATCTCTAATTATAAAAGGTTAATTTAAAAATTACATATGTAATTTATGCTTTATAATCAAAATGATTAAAGGAATATTTAAGTACAAAAATGGAAACTTTAAGTACAATTAAATTCCCAGACAGTGCAAAAAGGCAAAGAAAAAAAGACCAAACAAAAACTATAAACATAACTTATAAAGAGTTTTAAAAAGTAAGGGTTATGGATACCAGGTTAATCTACACATAGAATTCAAACATTTTAGAATTAGAAAACAATTAGAAAATAATTTAAAACAAACCATTTACAGTAGCACCAAATAACAGCAAATACTGAAAATAATCTAGTCAAAGATGTAAAAGACCTTTACAACAAAAATTACAAAACAGTGCTTACAGAAATATAAAAATAATAAATAAAATGAAAGATATATGATATTTACTGACTGGCAGATACAATATTATTAACACATAATTTCTCCCCAAACCAACTTATGGATTCTATGTAATCCCAATCATAATGCCAGACAGTTGGGCTGTGTGTGTGTGTGTGTGACTGATTCTTGAAAATGTAAAGGATTCTACAGAAATGCAGAATACCTAGAAGAGCCAAAGCAACTCTGAAGAACAAAGCTGGAGGATTAGACACCAGATATCAATACTTATTATAAAGCTACAAAAATTAAGACTGTGGTTTAGGCATAAGAAGGGAGAAATGCAAAAATAGGACAGAATAGAGAGCCCAGAAACAGACTCACACAGATAGATTTGCCTGACTTATGGCAAAGGTACACCTACAGTTCACTGGGGAAATGGCCCTCTATGTAAATGATGCTGGGTCAACTGAATAGCCATCTGCAAAACAAAACAAACAAATCCCTTTACCCTCTATCTCACACCACCCATACAAACTAATTAGAGATAAATCATAGAACTGAAGTTAGGTTATAATACTTCTAGAAGTAAATATGCAAAATGGATCTTCAGAACCTTGAGGTAAAGAAAGATACATTAAACAGGACACAAAAAGGAACCATAAAAAGATTTTAAAAATTTGAGTTCATTAAAATTAATAATTTATGCTCATTAAAAGAAACTAGGTGAGTGAAAATATAAATCAAAGACTGGGGAAAAGTATGTGCAATACATCTAATAAAGAACTTGTATCTAGAATGTATAAAGAATTTCTACAAACTATGAAAAAAGATAATCCAATGCTTAAAATGGGCAAAAGATCTGACTGGGTATTTCTCCAAAGAAAATACCCAAATGGCCAGAAAGCATATGAAAAGGTACTCCACATCATTATATACCAAGAAAACAAAGACGAAAATCACAATGAGATTCCTAGAATCCTATCAGATTGGCTAAAATTAAAGAGACTGACATGATCAAATGTTAGTCAGGAAGTGCAATAATTGTAACTCTTGCTAATTAGAAGAATAACCAGTTGGTTACAACTACTTTGAAAAATCGGTTGGCAATATACATTAGTACTGAACAAATGTACTTATGATCCAATAATACTACACCAAGAGAAAGTACACACATATTCATCAAAAGATATATACTAGAATGTTCTTAGTAGCACCATTCATAATAACCCCCACCTAGAAACCATCCAGATGCCCGATCAGCAGAACAAATAATGAAACCTGGTATATTCATGCAAGGGGCATCCTGCACCTTAACTGAAAAGAACTAACTACTGCTCCATGCAACAACATGGATGAATCTCACAGATAATGTTGAATGATGGAAGCCAGAAGTTCAATACTAGGCACGACTCAATTTATGGTGGTCTCTGAGTATGAACGTGGCTGAAATGGAACATAAGGCAGCCTGCTTTGTTGCCTGAAATGTCTGTCCATCTTCATCTGGGATTTGGTTACACGGTGTACACATCCCAGCTGTATACCTACAATCTGTGCACTTTATTGCATAAAAGTTATACCTCAATTAAAAAAAAATCAGTAAGATAATAAACAATTTCCTCATTAAAACAGGAAAAGTAAAATAACCTTCAAGACAAAATTGCATGCACATGCATGTTGGTTATGTGTTTACATCATGGTAGGCCTATCATTAAGTTGATCACAGTTTATTACTCAGCAGAATATCACTAACCAATTTTAAGCTTCTATATAATGTAATACTGCTTATTTATATCCAAAACTGGCTAAAGACTGAAAGCATTAACGAACCACTGAAACAACATGTTATTAGAAATAAAACAATAATTCTAAATATTTTCTTCACTATTAGATCTATATATTGCAACCAACTGACCACAATGCTCTTTGGGCATATCAAGATGTCACAGTACCTCAAAAAAATCTATGTTAAGGAAAAGGAATAGAATAATAACTACATTTAATCTGGCTTTTTATTAGAAATGGAGATTCTCCATCATAAAGTGCCAGTAATGGTTATTTGTGAGGAAGTGTTTGCGACTAGAAGCCCCAAACCTTCTCATTTAGAAACCAAATGCAAAAAACCTATCTGAATAAACCAATTGATTTTTATTTTTTAAAACATAATATCCAAGTCATCCAAAATAAGGTGGAGGAAAATGGTTGTTGATCTATATTTGATACTTGAATGTGTAGCTAGAATGTAGATTTTCATCAAAAATATATCATTTAAAAAATCTATCAACGAAGCATGCTTTTTATATAATCTAAACAATAAGGAAAACTCAAGCTTGGGCAAATAAATGGAGAACACATAGCTTTCATCTATCAAAGGGGAAAAGGCATTCAGACACACATCCATTTCATCTTTAGTGAGAACTGAAATCTGAAACCTGTGCATTGTAAAACAGGCCTGACTATCGTACTTGAAAAGATTAAATTGAGTCAATTACTCAGGAATAGGCAAGTTATTTGAACTGCTACCTAAATTTACATCTGGATTAAATTATAGTGTATATCTTTTAGCACCGCTTCATTTTCAGAATATTTGGCAAAATGTTTATGAATGAAAATTCAGTACACAAAGTTCCATTATGACTACGTTTTTAAAGCTACCTCTGAATGAAGAAGATTTAAATAAAGATGCTTCAGAGCTATGAAGAGCTAAGATTTTTAGGAACTTTAAGTTATGAACAGAAGAGTATTTATCCTGGGAGATTTTTCTATTGTGGTAATAAGACCTTAGAATATTTCTCATTTCTAAATCACTCGGTACACATAATACTACATTTAAAAAACCCAAAACAGAGGATCTCTGTAATACAGCTTTCTAGAAAACTCAGGTGATGAAACCAAGAGGATTAGCATTTCTTCTCCCCAGCAATAAACAACTCAGAAGAGGAAAAGGAGCACATTCATTATTCATGGCATGTTGTAACTGGTTGGTTCAACTGGCATGAGATTGACTGGTGATGCCTATTAAAAAGGTCTTTTCCCCTGAACCAGGAGAAATAACAGGTGGCATGGAAAAAAAACAATAAAACAAATGCACAATGAAGAAAAAAGCTGAAAACTATCATTGTTGGCAGAGCTTATGGTCCTCAACAGCAAGCCAGTGGAGAATGAAGAGTTGCATTTTGACAGGGTTCAAGCCAACACTGAAATGAAAGAAGTCAGAAACAGATAGTTATAAGAATTCACTGTGGGGCGGGGAAAGGGAGAGTGGATGGTAAGCAAGAGTGTCCAATAGTCTTTTAGCATGATCAGGTATACTGAGAGGCTGCAACCACAGGTCTAGTCCAGTAGTGATTACAGGGATGGACAGAGCAGGAATTACAGGATATGAGGAAATCTGTCCTGTCATTTTTACTCCCACTACAAAAACCCTTTCATTTACAAAATAACTCATACCTGAGACACTGCAACAGTCTCCTAACTGGTCTCACCTCCAATTTCTCACCCTTCTACTCTCTCCTATGCTACTTCCATAATAATTATCTTAAAACACTGCTTTTTCAGTCATTCCCCAACCACTATCCTATAAAAATATATAGTGGATCTACAATGACTAAAGGACTATCTGTAAGCAGACAAGGAGGGTTTCCAGGGTTTACAAGAATTTCATCAACTTGAGCAATCAGCCTCTTATACAGCCTACTGCCCTGCAGCCTGAGTGGAATGTGGTCACCTTGTCAGTCTAAACTATCTCCTAAAAGACCCCTGCAACTTACCATGCTAAAGTCTCCACCGTGGGAGGGGCAACAGTTTCATTACCATAACATGTGACCGATGTGCTGGCATGATGGCTCACTGCATCTGTGCACCTGGGATCCCTCCTCTATATTCAAGGTTGCACCCTTGTCCCCTCTCCACTGCCCCATAAAACCCTCCTGTCACTTTTCCTTCGGGAGGCACTGCCTTGGAGAATCCGCCCAGTGTCCTACTTACTAGCACCAAGTAATAAAACTCATATTGATCAAAACCTACATTCTCATGGGGAGTTCTTTGTTACTCATCAAGTGAATGAACCTGGGTTTTTTTGGGGTAAGTAATTTCTAGATTAACAGTCCAGGCCAACCGCAGTTTGGTCACTGGCGAAAATTAAGATGAAATGTACCACAAGGGAGAGAGAAAGCGAGCTGGATCTAGAGGACCTAGAAATAAGTCCCAGCTCTGCCTCCTTGGATATGTCATGAGCTTTCTGATCCTCAGGTTCCTTATTTGTGAAACAGAAATATTGATACTTAGGCGTTATGTTAAGGAAGATGATGGTGATGACTTTACTAACAGCTAGCATCTGCAGGGGGCTTAGTGGGTGTTAAGACACCACCCTAGGCCATTTATGTGAATTAATCAGGTACTGTGGACACTGTAAAATACAACAGAAATGAGAATTATCCTTTTCTAAGTTCTCTCAAATCGTCTGTTAGTAAGGCAGTTCTAGAACCTTAATGGTGATATAGAATCCTGTGGTGATATAACTGCCAAAAATGTACAAAAACTGTCATTTAGTGTTTTATCTCCTATTTCTGGCTTCCATTCCTCTGGCCAAGAACTAATCATCTAGTCTGAAAACCATTAATTCTTATAGAAAAGATTGGAGAAAAACAGGATAGATACCTTTCCCTGTAATGTCTAATACCTTCTTTTCCAAACAGAAGTAGCTTTCTTTATTCTATTCATCTTCCTGCTGTAAATACTGCTAAGTCAAGTCACTAGCTGTGAACCACGGCTCTGAAGGCCTGGTTAAGACAAGGTGGGATAATAAAAAAAGAAAAAAAGAAACCAACAACTCTGAGTAGTATAAGGAGTTGTGAGCTAAAGTCTTGTTTCTGCCTGAAGCCAGCTGTGCTACCTTTGAAGTTACATCTGGGACCTGAGGAAGGCAAAGGCCATGAATGTTTTATATGCAGCTGTATCTCCAGTGCTGGAATCAGTTCTTGACGCTTATAGACACACAAAGTAGAATGAGATAATGAAGTGATGGTCTTCAAATCTGACAGTTTTCTTCATGTAGTCCTTAGTGTCTGGAGTAACAAAAATGTCATGAAATCAATGCAAACATGTCCATGGCCACAAGGCTAAAAATGCATTTTTGGATGTGCACTATCTAAAATGCTTTATTATTTTTCTTTATCATGCCTTGCATTAGACACTGAAATACTTAAATTGATTTGATGCACAAGGGGTCTCCAGAGATCTGGGGGCTGGAGGGAAACTGTCAAAATACAGAATGCAGGAATCTTATAAATTCAACAAGTATTTACTAGCTATTTTCTGTGTCAGTGCTGGGTATCAAAATTGAAGCAGAGCACCACCAAATAATGGACTCTTTGTTAGCAGAAATTAGATGGTTTATATCAATTACTTTTATAAACAATACACCCTGTGAGTAGAGTGAAGGGGGAGGAGGCAGTACACACTATAAGTATAAACAGTTGCAAAGGGCACATACATACATTTGGATTTTCTGCCGAAAGTAAGCCATAATACACTATATTCTTAATAAGATTAAATGGGATCTTCAAAGTACAGTTAGTCATGAATGGGTGGGAGTGGTCAAATGACATCGAGCAGATCAATTGCAAGGGCAGTTGGTAGGCGCTCCATAAAATTCGCCACATTTTAAGAGTTAAGATTTATTCAATCATCTTCAATAAATACTTTTTTAAGATCTTCACAAGGAAACCCAAAGGATCAACAGTACTCTTACCAAAATAATTTCTAAAATAACATGTTTATCTAAAAATGTGTTATCGTTCCAGATAACTACTGCTGCATAAAACTATCCCAAAACTTAGGAGCTTAAAATAACCATTTTATTATATTGCATGATGCCTTGGGTCAAGAATTTGGGCAGAACTCAGCGGGGCAGTTCTTCTGCTCTACATCATATTGACTGGGGTCACTCAGAGGTCTTTAGTTGCAGTGGGCAGGGCTGGGCTGGCTGGAGAGTCAAAGATGGCATCACCTGAGACCTGGCATGGTGGTAGGAATGGCTGGAAGGGAGCTCCCTCCTCCTTTCAATCTAGCCTCCAGGCCTCTCTGTGAATTTTCCAGCAGCATAGCTGGACTTCCTATGTGGTAACTCAGGGCTTCAAGAAACCAAGGTGGAAGCTGTTAGTCTTCTCAGACACTAGGCCCCAAATTGGCTTAGTATCACTTCCACCGTACTGTACTGATCAACACAGTAACAGGTCAGCACAGACTCAAAGAAAGAGGAAACATCCTACTTCTCAATGGAAGTTGTGTCAAATAATCTGCTGCCATCTTTAATCAAGAACATTTAGTAAAAAAGATGTCATCTTTCAAAATTGAGCAATATTTCCAGTTCATGAGGATTTGTTTACCCAAATTAACAGAAGCAATAAGAAAGGATGCTGGTCAGGTCAAAGAAAGATACTGTTTATTTAAACAAGGTATATCAAAAATATATGCACAAATGGGATTTGAACTGTCATGATTAGAAAAAAAGAGAGAGAACTTGAGGTAACAGTCTATAGGGATCATAAAATTTATTGCCCACATCGAGACATGTTTGAGATGGAAAGGGGCACTGTAAATAAATGTAGAGAACAATACACATAGACCTGAACTCTCCCAGATAAAAGAGACACACAGTCACCTTTGGAGAAAAGGGAACAGATTGAAGCAGTGGTACTTATTCAAAGGAAAATAGATATGTGATTTTCAGAAGCCACTCACTGTGGCCTATAAAGAAAAGCTTCAGGACTCATTACTTAGTAGGATATGCTGATGCAAGCAACAGAATAAATTTCCTTCCCTCCGTAAGTGTACAAGTATTGCCTTCAATAAAACCAAATGATGTACTCAAGGTGGCCTTAGGAATAAACATTTTCTGTCATCAAGAGTAGCCTTTTAAAATGTATACGCTTCTGGGAGACATCCTACCATAATTAAGGTACTGATTTGTTTGGCAGGGATGGTAAGCACATAGCATCCTGGCTGCCTGTCTCAGGACAAATGCTGCTGGTAGATCACAGCATTCCCCCAAGTGAGCCCACACCCAGCGGGGGGACTCTCCCTGCACAGAGCTCCACACAGCAGCTGCATCTATTGAGATAATGCTCTGTTTACATCCTTCTTTAATAAAGGTAACAGCACTCCATAACTAGTTGGGCATTTGAGAGCAAGAACAGACACAGGGTTTATGCAAACATTATAGTACCTTAATGCTAGACCATTGTAAAAAAGTTTTGTTTATTGGTATTATGCATAAGTGGAATTGACCATCAAGAAGTTATTTTCTCATCTTTTGCTCTTAAAAAATAACTAAAAGTAATTAAGTCTAGTTCATTTTCTGGTTAGCTTTCATGTATATATGTACGTATTTAGCTACTTAACAATAGGAATTCAGTCCTTCACTTTACCAATCAACATCACTGACTGCCAAAGTTTGTTTAGACTGTTGGTTCACAAAATAGAAAAAGAAAGCAGTAGAGTATAAGTGGATCACTGGAGGGGAAGAAATTATATTTTAGATATAGGGAAGATAAAAATGTACTAAATATACTGGTGTAGTCTGAATGCTTGTCTCCCAAAAATTCATAGGTTGAAATTTAATCCCCAATGTGATATAATGAAGAGGTGGGGACTTTAAGAAGTGATTCGGTCATGATGAATGGGATTAGTGCCCTTATAAAAGGGATTTGAGGGAGTCATTTTGCCCCTTACACCATGTGAAGATGCAGCGGAGGCACCATCTGTGACACAAATTTTGCTGGTATCCTGACTTTGGATTTCCCAGCACCTACAACTGTCAGCAATACATTTCTATGGTTTATAAATTACACAGTCTTAGGAATTTTGTTACAGCAGCCTGAACAGACTAAGACATACACAAAAAAGGCGATTATATATAAATATATAATTGTCATTAGTCTTATAGACAAAATTCTGAATTTCCGTAAGTTAAAATAAAAAATTCCTTAGAAAAGGTGTCCTAATTAGAGCTATGCTTTTGTTGGAAAAATATTTTCAAGCTTAAAAATCAAATTTTCTTAAAAAATATTTTTTTATATGACTCAATACTGCAAAATATATACCCATTTATAGGACATTTTGGCACACCAGAAGGACAAAGATAGTATCTTGAACAATTTATTCTGCATAATGCCCAAGGCAATGCTATGCAAATGAGGTGGCTTAAATGATATTACTTGATGGTGACAGTGATCACTTTTTATACAAAGACAAAACTTTTCTCAAATTGATTTATTAAAAGGCTCTGCCAACACATTACTGTATATAGCTAGCCATAAAGATCACTAAAATTATCTTCACTCCATGCTTAAAAGTTGATATTCGTAAAGAGGTCTACTATCATTATTAACTTTTTAAAAAGAGAAGTGTTAACAAATACTAATATTATATGCTAATTGCTTTTGATATCACATTTTAATATTTAAAATATGTGTATTAAAAATCATCACAATTCCTCCCGAGTCACAAAAATTTATTGCCACCATTTGTAGCCAACATGTTTATGTCTCTAGGGAAAGGCAAAGACACAAAGCACTCAAGGTCTATGCTATAAGTTCTGTAACATAGTGTTAGAGCACTTAAAACACAGAGTAGAAAGCAATGGGAAAAACAAATGTTATACTATACTAGGTATATAATTCATTTGAATATAGTAAGACAATTGAGCCTAATTCCTAAGAAATCACCTGGAAGTATCTAGATAAAAGGTTGAGTTTCATTCCAATTTCTGTGATTGTTGGTGACACTTTATCATTGATATTTTAGGTTTACTATGTAAAGAAACACTTTATGTTCATGACATCATGAGTTACATAATACCCATATTACAGATGAGGAAATTAAAATGCAAGGAATGTCAGCTTGCTCCTAATTACATAACTAGTAAGTGCTGGAGCTTGGCGTTAATGAGATTAACATTCGCCGTCTTCATAGATGAGAAGATTAGTACATATGATAAAATATTTGAGAATTATAATATATACAGTATTTATAATGTTCATTGGAAACCTAAAGATGAATGAATTTAGGACCAGGGACAGTGGCTCAGGCCTGTAATCCCAGTGCTTTGGGTGGTTGAGGCAGTTGGATCACTTGAGGCCAGGAGTTTGAGACCAGCCTGGGCAAAACAGTGAGATCCCATCTCTAGAAAAAGTTTTTAAAAAATGACTTGGGTGTAGTAATGCCTGCCCTATAGTCCTAACTATTTAGGTGGCTGAGGCAGAAGGGTCATTTGAGATCAGGAGTTAAGAGGCTGCAGTAAGCTATGATGGCACCATTGCACTCCAGCCTGGGCAACAGAGCAAGACTCCGTCTCTTAAAAAAAAAGACAGATGAATTTAAAATTCTCCATCCAAATATAAAGAAAAATACTCTAAGATTTCATTTACAGAGAGAGCTGTAAAGATACTGAGTAATATGCATTGAATTATTAATATAATGTAGGATTTCCACATTTGAATTATTAATTTTCAAGGGGCAGGAAAGCATGAGAAATAACACTCCTAAATGTTTGATTTTGCAATGTTTCTCTTGGGTAACTTTACTAAGTGATTTTAAGATATTTATAGTTATAGTCATCATCTATTTTACTGTCTTACAGGGAAAGCTCAATCAGTGTTATCCTGGATAGATGCAGAAGACTTCTATTTTGAGTTTTTTGAACCTCCTCAGCAACAGTTCTAGAAATGGATCATCCTGCACTCATGTATTCAAGTCTGAATACTTCTACAACCTCCCTTTCTCTGTTCTAAGCTTTCACAAGGCAAGAGTTATCTTGTATTACTAGAATGAACAAAATTACATGAGAAATACATCTTCACATTTCTGATATGCACAACAGAGATAAAGGCTTTCTCAAAAGATATGCTATATCTTTTTGTTCAGTGACTAAATGCTATCTTTCTTTGTAATACAGGTAGTACTTACTAACAGTGGGAAGTACTTCCTTTTCATAAGCTTACATAGCATTGTTGGAGACCAGAAAAGCAGGAGAGTGAAGATAAAAATATTAAACAGATAGTTCCATTTAGTTTTCTTAGAGTAAAATGTCCTAGGATAGCAGTTTCTATGTGTGATAAAATAAATTTGGTGGATCATGAAGAGCACTTAAAAACAATGAAATAAAATAGAAAACAATAGAGAATGTAATACAAGCAACAGAGTAAGTTTACTGTTTCAAATGTTGATTTCAGCTAGATGTATTTATTCCTATGTGTGCACTAAGTCACAATATAAAATGTATTTCTTACTGAGGGCCTGGTTAAGAAAATGTGAAATCCCCTGCTGAGTGGATCTACAGAAATAGAGAGATAGTTGTTAACTTTTTCCAATATTTGGCTTTTTGACAGATAATGAATGACAATTAAAAAATAAAAATTATAAGTCACCTTATTTTTCCCTAAATACCAATTCTGATATGTTTGTTTTAAAATCTTAAGCATATTACAGAAATTAAAAAAAAAAAAAAAAAAAAAAAAAAGCAAATCCCCATGTATCCAAGTATGCCAGTGAAAACATTTCAGCATTACGGTTAAGAATGTATCATTTAAAAGTGTAGTTTACTAGCTGCAATCTATCTTAAATAGCTTATTGAGATACTTTTCAGCAAGGTGTGATTAGAAGTACATTTCCAACTTTAAGTAACTAAATGCATTAAACTTCTGAAGACACCCAATGTTGACTAGTTATTAGGGCTCCCAAACCATAACTTCAATATAATACACTGCTGACATATGATTCAGATACCCAATAACCTTATTCAGATTCACATGTTTAAAAAAACATATTTCATAGCAATGACCCTCAGTTTAACTGAAATTTATTAAAAATGAGGCTAACATAGGCATTTGATTTTACTGGAGTTTTCTTACAAGGAAAAAAAAACTGATGAAAGAGTTGGTCTATCAGGTCCAATATTTCCAAAGAGGTTTCAATCATTTAAAAGTATAAAGCTAAATCTACTTAGTATTTAATACATTCCATGACAAAATCTTAGATTGTGTATTAGAATCTTGAAATATTGTTTTTGGCTATTTTGATTACTTTAAACTTTACTAATTTTTTTTTTTTTTTGCTTTACTTAACATACTTAACTGAAGTGCAGATGTCTACAATTACAGCATTGCCATTATTGATATTATTCTACTAAAAGGCTGAGTTTGATCTCATAAAGTAGAAAGGCATGTTTAAGAAACTAAACTTTTCTGTCAGGCTGAGAATAATTTTTAATGAAATGAACCACAACTGTCAAAGTAACAAATGAAATGGCAACATATACTATATGGCATATTTCCACACAGCATTAAAATTTCAAGATAAATTTCCTACATAAACACTATGTGTATACATTTCCTTTTGTAACTATGCAGTCTCCATAGTTTTACCTAGTTTCAAAGTCTACTCATATTCACACTCTTATTAGTACAAAAAAATTTAGATTATTTGAAACTCTTTTTACACCATAGGCCTGAAAAAATATAAGTATGTAAGAAAACAGTCGGTAGGAATAAATGCAGAGAAACAGAAAACAGGGAAAAGTCAAAAAAGCAGCAAAGAAAACCCTAGAGTAAGGCATACATCCTTCCCTACAGGCTAAGGTTCTAAAGACAATGACTAAGAGAGAACTGAAAAGAAAAAATATCCCTGAAAAAAAAATCCCTTAAGTACAGTGTACTTAATTTTATGTAAAGATCCTTGCTTAAAAATAGGTACATATACATGAATATATGCACCTTGTTGTGCCATATGTAATTTCCAGAAGTTCACATACAGAAATTAAGTCCCTCAAGTGTACTGCTACTGAAACTTTAGCAAATAAAAAGATTCCAACTTTGTTGGCTCTTCCTGTTGGTTGTGAAATCCAGAGTCATTTATCTTAGTTTTCTACCTCTTCCTTAATGTTTAATAATTATTTATTTTGGCCCTCTCTCCATTAAAAATAAGTATTAGTATAATTATTCCTCTTATTGTAGATTTGATACCATTATCATAAAATTTAAATAGACAAAATTGTGAGTCACAGGCTGCTGATTCTTTAAGGTTCATGTTAAACTTCACCTCCTTCTCTCATCACCCCAGCCAGACAAAAGTGTTCCCACAGAATGTCAGAGCGGAAGAGAGATCATCTCCTCCAACTTCAAACTGAGCTTTAAAAATGACAATCCTGGGGTGGCAAAAAGAAAACTATACACTGTAACCTGTAATTTTACAATGCAGCCAAAACAAAAGTTTCCTTTTCAGGAAAAACTTTTGGACCATAAAAAGTGATTAACTGTACGAAGTTTCAGATATGCAAGATGAGTAAGTCCCAGAGATCCGTACAGCAATAGTACTTCTAGTTAACAATACCGGACTATATACTTAAACATTTGCTAAGAAGACAGAACTTATGATAAGTGTTCTTGTTACAAAAAAATGAATGAATGAATGAGTGAATGGACAGAGCAGGAAGAAACTTCTGGAGGTGATGGATGGGATTACAGCATTGATTTTGGTGGTTTCACAGGTGTATGCTTATCTCTAAATTCACTGAGTTGTACACATTAAATATGTCTGGCTTTCTGTATGTCAATCATACCTCAATAAAGTGTTTTTTTTTTTGTTTTTTTTTGTTTTTAAAAAAGAAAAATATCATGAAAAACATTGAGCTCTTCAGGTCATTTTCAAAATAAATTTCAGTTTTTTGACCATCTAAATCCCTCTCATGAAAGATGAAGTGGGCACTCATAACCATTTTCCTCCTCTAATCCTGACTTACTAGTTATACTGTTTGTTTCATATTGTCAGTGTTTTTAACACTAATATTCTGTCTGACAGCCATAGTTCTCACAGTTCTTTCATATTAGTTTTGTATTTAAACAGATACAGGTTTCACCATCAGTCCTTATCTTCATACCCAAATTCTTTGTTTGGATTTATATCTGACTTTGAGGATTTAGTCATCAATTCTTCATAATACATACTTATTAATTATTAAAAATTTTTCTTACAAATTCATCAGTACCAAAACAAAATAAAACAAAGTGATCCATTAGGTTCTGTACCTAGGAGGTCCAGCTTTGAATTAAGTTTTGGTACTGGGGAAGCGGGTATTTGTGGAGGAAAAAACGGCAGCAGAGCTCCAGAAGTTTCACTTACTTGGGACAAACATCTTTTGATGCATCATCTCATTTCAGCTCTCCAGCACCAAACTGTCCTGGGCCAAAGATCTTATGTGTAACAACTGGCAATATACTTCTATTTTAGAGTAGGCTTTGATAGCTACTTATGGTAAGGGGAAAAGTTTAAACAATCAGCCAGCTCATTTGAAAGTGACCACTTAAATGATATATAAAGATTAATAATAATCTTTAAAAAACAACAACTTACTCACCTTGGGGAGTGCAAGTAAACCATCTTTTTCCCAATCTTAAAACACCCCAAGCCTTCTCACCTACTGCAATATAGGAAGTCTCCACCGTGTATCTTACAACTCTCGAGTTCTATTCTTGGTTATATTCATTCATTTTCTCATTTCTATTCTTAGCCATATCCATTCATTCCTGTCTCTATACTCTACCCAGTAGGTTTAATCTACTCTCTCAATCTGAACTATGCAGATGAGCCTGAGTCTTCATATTCATACATAACCTGACCTTTCAGGCTTTATTCAAATGTTCTAATTACTTATTAGGCTGGCTATCTGGATAATTACCATCTCCAAAACTCAAATAATCTCCCCTAGCTATTCCTCCATAATCCTATTCATTCATTTAAAAATGTCAAGGTTACTTTTGACCTTTTCCTCTTTTTCTACCACTGAGTTTGATTAATTCATTCTTTTACAACATTCCTTGCATCCCTTCTTTCCTTTCTGTTACTACAGACACCATGCTAATTCAGGATCTTCACACTTTATATAAAAACTGGATTATCACAACATTTATGACGATTCCTCCTGTTATAAAACAGAGTAGTCTATTACCACTAAGCCACCTATGACAATTGTGATTATGGTCCTTGACTACAGGATCAAGTCCAAAGTCTTTAACCTTCAGTAATTTAGCTTTAAAAATCTTCACCTTACCTCCCCTCACACTTCTATATAAATTCCGTGTTTTGCCAATCTGCTCTATTTAACCATCCAAAAAACATATTCTATGCATTTCCTGTGCCATCTCCTCCATCTGGAATATATCATGCTTCTTATTCTTTGAGGTTCCTATTAAACACTGCCCCAACTAGAAGTATTCTCACAGAAAGTTCGAACTGAAGGAAGATCATCTCCATCTGCAAAACAAACTTTAAAAAATCATCTCCATCTATGAAATCAAAATGTTTAGGAAAACTGAGACCAAAGGACAATACAAATACTTTTCTTTCTGAACGTTCATTTTTTCCAACATTTTTGTTTTGTTTCCTATGTGCTAGGAGCTGTGCTAACTACATGGGCTTAGAGTTTTGTGAGAAAGGCTGACTACTCATAAATTATAACACAAATAATTAAATGTGGATGAGTGCTTCAAAGAAAAGGAAAAGGACAGGATATGTGTGATTGAGGGAAGAGGTGAGGCATAAAGTTAGTCTAGTAAGGGAAGACAGGAAGGGGGTTACTTTGGCTTGAGAGGACATACAAGGCTTCCCTCAGTGGGAAAAAAAATCTTTTAACTCATCTATCCCTAGTGTTCCATTATTGGAACACTAAGCTTGTGGGAGTTATTTATATCCTGCTCAAGGTCATTGCCAAGGTCTGATTTTTCACACAAAAACTTTGCAACCTCAAGCATAAATGGGTTAAGCAGGGATGAGGGTGAAAGACTAAGTAGGAATTAACTCTGCAAATGGTAGATTTCTACAGGCCAAAGGAGAGCCCAGAGAAAGACATTTTCAAGAATTAAGATCTGGGTGTAGAGTAAAAGGAGGGTTGCAAGAGGTGAGACTGCACAGGCAGGGAGGGATGAAAGCAAGCTGGGCTGTGGAAGGTCATGGTGAAGATTTCTGGACTTTAGCCTAACAGCAAACAGGCTTTTATAGCACGTTCCAAGAACTTCAAGTCAGGACCATGGCTGATCCTGGGATGGGTAACAATAAGAAAAGCAATGACAAAACCAGAAAAAATTCTAGTTTTATTTCAACTGAAAAACATTTCCTGTATCCCTATCACTCTTCTTTATGTGTCATCTCACCCAAAATCAAATTAAGAACATAAAGCATATGAATTTACAAACATAGCCATTTCAGTTGGTCCACTTGGCTTTGACAAGAGGTCATTTATGTATATGTAGGTACGTACACTTACAGACACTTAAGGGAGTATGGGTCAGTTTTCTATTTCTTAAAAGTGAAACATTCCAAGTAATAGCAATCCAGTGAAAAGCTCCATTCGTTGTTTGGCTATGCATTAATGCTATATTGTACCTGAAATTAAATGTTTGTTCTCATGCCCTTTTCAATAAGATCCTTCATAGGGAAAATATTTCAAGAGAATACCAATGCCATTCTTCCAAGAATTATTTTAACCTCATTGCTCTTTAGCCTCACTTTGTCTATGCTAAGTGATGAATTCCAAAATGCAATTACAAATTTATTTCTTCTAAAATTACATTGACATCAAGGGTAAAATTTAAGGAAGATAAATGACAACATTATCAAAGAATGACAGCTAGAATTTTTTGAGTAATTTCTGTGTACTAGGTATTGTTTCGGGAATCTTAAAATATATTATCTCATTTAATTCTAACAATGACTCTGGGGTGCGTGCTATTCTCTGTTTCACAGATAAGGAAACTGAAGCTTAGAGAAATAAGCTTAAGCATTTCCCCAAATCATATACACCCTGGACCCGTGTTGTCCAATATGGCAGCCTGAGCTGCCATATGGACATATGTGGCTACAGAGCACTTGAAATGTGACTTGTTTGAATTGAGATGTACTATGTCAAATATATACCAAACTTCAAAGACACAGTATAAAAAAGTAAAATATCTCATTAACAGTTTTTGAACACTGACATGTCAAAACGATTCTATTTTAAATAGAGTGGGTTAAATAACATATATTATTAAAATTCCACATTTATGTTATTTTTTTAAAATCAGCTACTAGGAATATTAAAATTACATATGTGGCATGCATTGTATCTCTACTGAAAAGTGCTGACCTAGACCTAAAGCTGAATACTGAATTTGCCAGTAGATATCAAGTTGAAAGACTGGTAAAGAAGAGACTACCAGCATTCACACAGATCTTGGTTTAAATGTCCTCTCCATCAATGATGGGAAGCCAGATGCTGGGGTTAGGATGAGGAGTAATAGTACCTAACTACTATTATATTACAAAGACACACAAGTGAGGGTCCAAGAGGTTCTTACGTATACAATGGTCGAATTCTGGTGAAAAGAATGTATGCACTCTACTTCAGCTGATCAATGATGTTTTTATATTAAGAATGGAGACTAGTGAGCAAAATGGTATCTGGGCATGCAGAATTTTACTCCATTTTTTTCTTCTGGGTCACAACGAAAATAAATAAATTGTTCCAATATACTGAGTTTAGACTAACCTATAACTGAGAAAAGTAATCTGCACTAAATTATAAGAAACTATAAAATTATGTGGACCATATTATCCAACAATGTTTTGCCATATTTGTTCCCTAGTCTTGTGTCAAGAAGTTAGCCATGGGTATGTGGCTTTATCAGTGTATATACACATCTTCATATCTTTATGCCTATATATCTAAATGTCAAGGGTGAGGCAGCTGGAGCATTTACTTAGATTATCTTTTGGTGTATGTATTTGGCCTAACACTGACATGTGGCAACGTATCAGACTATCCTGCAGTTTGTCTGGTTTGTTTCTTTTTAATTGAGTGGTACTGGGGGAAGGGGTAATAAGTAAGGATTTAAGTCACTTAAATGTAACCCTTTAAATGCCATCCTCATTCTAAGTTTAACACCGGAATTGTTCATCTCTTAACTATAAACATTTAACTATAGGAAAATGAGACTGGAGAAGTAAAAAACTATCAAATTCACAAATCTTAGCAGCAGAGACTACGAAAATACCTGCTTTATTCTAGATTGGACTTTAACACATGTATGAATAACATGCAAGGTTTTAGTTCAGCTATTAAAGTGCATACTCAATTAGTTAAGGGGGAGAGAGGGCCTTCTCTTTGATCTCCTATGTTGCATTATAAACCCACTACTTGTAATGAATTTTTGAGCATCCCCTGGGTACACATAATTTGATCCTTGCTCTTTCAAAATGAGTGGACTCAAACTGACTTACGATGTCATTGCGTTTACACTGCACTTACGACCATCTTTCAGGAAAGGTCTTCAGATTTAGGGTCCAGGTAGAATAAGGCAGGAAAAAAGGACACCGAAATTATCGGCAGGCATTAACTAACAAGAGCTAGATAAAACAGTAATGTGTAATTAAATAATAAGAAGAAAAATTTGCCAAAACTTTTAACTAAGATATTATCACATTCATAATGCTTGAAATTACACAGAAAAATATACTAAGTGAATTTAAGAGAAAACAAACATTTTAAATCATTTAAGCTATTAGCTATATTTCCAAAATGTATACTTTAGAATTTTTATATATATAAAAGCTTATTAACTTTAAATTAGCTAATACTTGAGTCACACTTTTGAAGCAGGTTCTGTTTTGTTTCCAGGAAGTGTTTTTTTTGTTTTTTTTGGGAAAGGATTAAGAGGACTATATTAAAACAAACAACCAAACAAAAACAGTTAAGTAGCATTCTTCTCCTGTGAATGGCATATTTGTACTCCTTTGTGTTAATATTCTCGAAACCCACTTAGCTTATGATGTCTTCAAATAATTTGATAATCTGTCTTTAAAGTTTTGCACTAAATTAGAGACTTCATTTTTGTAAAACGCCTTGGAATCATAAACCTTTAACGAGATGAGAAAGGTCTCTTTCCTCTGTACTTGACATTACTGTATAGGTGTGTGAGCAATTTTTGCTGTCAAACATTGCAAAGGCAGATTTTTGTTGTTGTTCAATCCGCAAATATCTCGCCTATACCTGCACAGCTCCTCTCTTCCCAACACAAACCTATCCACCCCTTTCCCCCTGCAAGTTTTAAACTTTGTTTCCTTGGGGGCTCTGTACAAGCGCTGCTAACAATGTCCAAGAGACAAAGAGCTGTTCTGTGGGCTAACAGGATGCCAAATTTTAGTTGTGAAACAAAGCACTCAAATTTGAGATTGAGGAGGAGGAGCAGAATGACAATAGTAAAACCTCCAGCTCGGAGCCACCCGCCAGACAGCCCCCTCCCCAGGGCCCGGCGCGGGGAGTTCTGGCCCCGGGACGGTGACTCCCGGGTGCAGCCGCCAAGCCCCCTTGCGCCCTCGCTCACCGCTTCACGCGGATGATCTGGTCCCGCATGGGCTTGATGTCCTGGAAGCTCTGCTGGTTGACGAGGCTGTAGACGAGGATGAAGCCCTGGCCGTTCTTGATGTACAGGTCCCGCATGGACGCGAACTGCTCGGTGCCCGCCGTATCCAAGATCTCCAGCACCGACGGCGACGAGTCCACCTCGATCTCCTTGCGGTAGAAGTCCTCGATGGTGGGGTCGTATTTCTCGATGAAGGTGCCGGTCACGAACTGCACGGTCAGGGCGGATTTGCCTACCCCGCCCGAGCCCAGCACCACCACGTTGGACTCGCGCATCGTCCCTCTGCGGCCGCCGCCGCCGCCGCCGCCCGCGACATAGACCTACGCCGGCCGCGCTGCGCCCCCAGCCCCGGCCCCGGCGGCCCGCCCCGCCGCCTCCCGCGGCCGCCCCCACCTCACGGCCGCGGCGGCCCCCCGGGCGCCGGCGGCGGCGGCGGCAGCTGAGGGAGCAGCGGCCCTGGGCATGGGCCGAGCCGGGCGGCGATGCGGCCCCGTGGGTGCCGGCTGGGACTGAGGGCGAGCAGGGAGCGGGAGCCGCCGGAGCCGCCCGAGCCGCGGGCCCGCAGTGCCGCCCGCCCCGCCCCGCCCCTCGTGCCTCCACGCCCAGATCCCCGCCCGCCGCCGCCGCCGCCGCCGCCGCTACCCCCAGCACTGGAGCGCGCGCCCGAGCCCCAGCCGCAGCGCGGCCAGGGGCGGGGCCCGGCGGCTCAGGGCGGGGCCCGCGGCGCAGCCCCGCCCCCGCCTCCGTCGCCTAGGCGACCGGCCGCGAGGGCTCCCGGGAGGCTCTGCGCGGCGCGGAAGCTTCTGCCCGCGCGATTATAAACAAGCAATGCGGCCGCCCAGCAGCGCCGCGCCCCTCGCGCCCCGTCGGACCCCAGGGCTTGTGTACCGAGCATGCGCAGTTCCCGGCCGAGCCGGGAGCAGCGTCAACCTGAAACTCACACGCTCAGAATTCGGCAGAGATGAGGTGGTAGAGGGAGCAGAGCCACCGCTAAGCTCTACTCTGAGGCGGGGAGTGAGGGGGAGAGTTGCCCAAGGTCCAAGAGGGGCTTCGAGAGCCTTTGCCGGACGTCACCCTGTCTCTTAGCACTCCTAGAGCTTTGGTTTTATTGGGTATTAGCATATGAAGCCTTAAGGGACGGGCACCTCTAGGCTTCTGCCTGAGGTTATGTAAACGCAACAAAATGAAGCTTTGTACTGGAACGTTAGGACACTGATAGGGGGGTGACAGCCCCATCCAATAGGGCGCCCGAGGGGAGAGTCAGAGGCGGCCAAACGCCACGTAAGCCAGGTCCACGGTCGCTGACGTCACCGGGGTCCGCCCACATCTCTTCTAGCCCCGCCCCTTTCAGTGCCGGACCGATGTCGAGCTCTTCCCACGCCCTGTCAGCCACCGGTGAATTAAAAACCCGGAGAGCGGAACCCCGAACGGCAGCCGGAAAGCCCACGGACACCTCATAGCAACAGCCAGCTAGGGGAATCTAGTGGGAAGCTGAGATTCCTTCTAGCCAACCACATCACGTCTCTGCCCCCTATGATACCGCTCACGACCAATAAGAGAGCCGCCTCATGCCACGTGACTCCCCTCCTTCAACCAATCGGAAAAAACGCCAGCTCTCCTCCCGGTGCCTCATCAGGCGGGGCGTTTGGCGCACTCTCTGCCAACCAGTCGTAGGCGAGCTGGCGAATGACGGAACTTCGGCCTAGCCAACCACAGCTCGCGAGCCCCTTGCCACCGAGGCCGGCGGGATGGAGACCGGGCCTGCTGCTGGGGTTTGGGAGGGGCAGAGATTGAGGAGCCGGTTGCTGTGCCCTGTTCTGGCAAAAGAACAAGATGCGTTGCAAGCCAGAGTGATGAATTCCACTTTTAACGTCGTCTCCGTGGCATTCTGCCTAAATGATGGGCATGGAAATGGTGCTGAGGGATGTGGGCTGAATCGAGAACACAGGGACTTTTGTCTTCTGGGTGAGAAATGTTCCCGGTCCTTAAGGAGACATCTTGCAGCAGTTGCATGAGTCTTCCAGGCGTGCCTTCCAAAACATTTTTTTCTTTCACTATTAAGTTTTAAAACAGCTAGCATTGCGACACACCCCCTCCCACTCATAACATCAAATTTGGGAGACATTACATCCCCAAGCATTCCTGCATTATTTTTTTGCAGTAACTGTTTATTCGGTTTACTTTCTTTAAACGGTGTCCTTCTCAAACTATTCTCACCTGTTTGTTACTGTCGCACTTTTCCTGCGAATAATACCTTTCTGTAGTTCTATTCTTAGAGCCTGGCATACCTCTCCCCTGTTCCTCTTTCCCACAAGGTCATCATGCCAAGGGGATTTTGGTCTGAATTAAAAGCCAGGTAATCTTTCACCATCTTTTCTGTCGATGGTCAAACTAGTACAAAGATTACTCAAATTTAGCAGTCTCCTATTTCCTTAGCTTCGTTGTGTTAGAATGGATAACTTACATTTGCATTACCTTGCTATAGTAAACACGCACCAAATTTTCATTTAAAATTATTGATGGCAAATGTTCTCAATTTAAACATGTGTATGTAGTAAAATAAAACTCAGCATTTCTTGATTACATATCATTAAAATAGGAATGGTACTATCTGAGCCACCAGAATCAGCAGTGAAGGTATTGTGTTAATGAAAAGAACTAAGAATCAAGACTGTTTTAAGGGAATTGAAACCGAAGAGGATCTACTATTTCATCCTAGGCTAGTAATTTGAAATAGTGAATTAAAATTGAGAGAGCTCACATGGATGCTTCATATCTGAGCTACATTGGCAGGGATGTTTCAAGAAGATGTAGGTAAGTATGGTGTTCACCTAGCTTTCCAGAAGTCTCCTATTTTGTGTAAAAATGGTGTGCTTATTCATAGTTACTTTAGCTTAGTAGCAGCTATACTTCTTTTCCAAGGAAAGACAGACTGTCTCTTTGAAGATTCTAATTGTGCATCTTGGTGATAAGAAGTTCCTAGGTTTGTCAGGGGTTAAACAGAGGCAGGAAGCATGACGCTTTCTCTCTAGATCATGACAGCCCATCTAGTACCTTGCATTACAGAGGAGCTCTTAAGTTCATTTACTTGGCAAGGAATAAAGGTCCAGTGATGTATGTTTTTGAGAAATTTGCAGTGGGATTGTGGGTCCAGAAGGTCACCTTAAGCAACTGTTTTCATGACTCCTAGGTCCCCAGATGTTGAGAAGCTTTGAATTGAAGCTGTCACAAAAATAGTGAGTGGGCTCCCTGGTCACTCTACTTAGCATAATAGAGAGTAGGACAGCTTTGTGACATTTCTCAGGCTATTTCCCCTGACTGCTCATCAATGCTGACGTTTTTGATAAGAAGGAGTATAGAGACTGCAGCCCATGGGATGGTTACAGCTCATTTATTTACAGGCCTTATATTGACAGGCCTCAGATGTCATACTCAGTACCATAAAGGTTGATTTTTAACCACCATGAGGCAAAAGAAACATGACAGATCGGAGCATATTTTCTCACCTATTCTGGCTTAAATGATGGTACTTACCTGATTTGTGGCCGTATGTGAAATGTTGAGTGAAAGATTAGCTGCTGTAAAAAGGATATAAGGATGTGTAGAGAATTTAGAGGACTTGGGTGGGAGATGAATGTCTATTTTCTAACCCCTTAGTCATGTTCATTCCTATGCCAGCATAAACTCTATTCTGAGATGCTTATAGAAATAACTTATATCTTCATTCATTTGTTTGTGGGAAATAAAAGATAAAAATGGTATAAAAGAAATTTGAATTATTCCCAAGAGCTGTAAATCTGCAAGATAGTGAAAACTTAACACTAACCGTCACTGTGGGATCCCTTTAGTTTCCAAAGTGCATTGCCAGAATAAAAAGAAAGAAAATCTTCATTTCTCCTCTCTCCACTGAATCTGAAAGGGACTTATCTCACCTATAGCCAGATACCTTCAATTATCACACTTGTGTTACCATGGAAACCCAAGTCTGTCCTTTCTTTCTGTGAAAGATGTTGGGAAAGGTGGTATGAAGTGGGAAATACACTGTGTTCTGGGACTTCCTGACACCAGCAGGAAGCAAATATGCAGATAATTTAATAGAAACAAATTAGTAGAAGATGTTTGTAATGCGACGGGTAATTTTTGACTAAAATCCTGATTCCTATTGCTTCCTGTTAAAGCCTGTCTGCCTCTAGTTAACACCCATAAAGGGGAAGGGCACATCAAGTACATTTAGCACCTGTGAAATGCTGCTGGCAATTGTAAGGAGAGCAGACGATGGTTTCTTGACTTCTGAGGCTCCTAATACAGTTGAGAATCTGAAGTATATATGTGGAGTGGAAAAAAAGGGGCAAAATAAACTTTGTTCTTCTTTTGAAAATGTGCTGTGTCTCAGTGCTTTTGAAAAGAAAAAGAATTAGAGTGCAGAAATTGAGTATGGAAACAACTCAATAAAAGACACCTATGGGTGGAGAGAGTAGATGTTTCAAAAGGCCATTTTAATCAGAAAAAAAATATGAAAGAAGTAATGATTAAAATGTAGGCACAGAAAAGAAAAAGCCTAAAGAATCGTAAGAGCTGGAGGATTCTGCAGAAAACAGAGCTTCAGTGTGGTTCATTTAACAAAGCAGAAGAGCGGGCACAGTGTTGCTTGCGTACCCGGCAGTTTCCCTTTATTTTTACCAAAGAAACTGGGATAAATCAGGATTAGACATTAATAGCATTGCTTTCCCTCTGCCCATGGTTAGTCCAGAAGTAGGCACGTGACTCAGTTCTTGTCATCAGAATGGGGAGAAGGCTGCTGTGGGGCTGGAGGGATTTCTAGGATATTGACAAGAGTGAGGAAATATCCCCATTTTTTGATGTCACTCTCCTTGCCTCCTGCTTTATACATTGAATTACGAGACCGTGGCCACCGTTTTGGGGCTATGATGCATTATGGCATTATGATGCAATACTGTAAAAAGCCAGCAACTTCAGATGGCTAAGGAGGAGGATGGGAAGAACCTAGGTCCTGCATGACCACATTGGACCGTCAAACCAACATTAGAACTGCCCACCTTTGGATTATGGCTAAGTAAACAGCTGGTGTCTTTCGATTTAAGTCTGTGTTGATAAGGTTTTCTGTATCTTACAGCAAAATACATCCCACCTGTTACAAAAAGTATGAAGAATTCCAGCCAAAATGGTGTTTAAAAAAATTAGCGAGCATTTGTGAGACCTTTCATTTCACTAATGTTTGAATGATATTTCAAAGTACTGTAATATTAATTGAGCAATTACTATGTATTTTTGTTTTTAGGCTTGGGGGATACAACAATAAATGATTAGCCAAAAGAGCTTGTATTCTAGCAGGAGAGACAGATATTAAGCAACCAATTGCATGTTTATATTACAAAATTAAAACTAGTAAGAAGGAAAAAATCAGGACTTAAGAGTATGTAGTAATTATATAAATAATAAAATATTACAAAATATATAACTGAATGAAATTACAAAAACACTTTCCAAGTAAATGCGAATGAAATGTACAGTTTATACAGACATTCCCTGAGGTCAAGAGAAACTGTAAATTGGAGTAAGTTAGTCCAGGATAGCTGTCTGAAGGAAGTTAATATTGTACCAGGTTTTGAAGGAAGTGGCCAAAGGACAGGCTAGATGAGGCAGAAGAGAGCCCTCTAGATATAAGGAACCAGAAGAGCAAAGGAAGAAAGCAGGAATGAAGTATGAGTGAACTAAAAGAAATCCCAGAATCACTTGATTTTTAAATTCCCTGTAGCAACAGCATTCTAGGGGCATCTCTCAGAGAAAAAGACAGAAATATACCAAAAGTCTCAAAGCAAGATTATTTAAAGGTATAAAAATGATATAGGAGAAAAAGACAGAAGAAAAAGTAGGAGTATAAGAGTGCATTTGAAATGAAGACGTCATTCAAAATAATGAATAATTTATAATGTGGGCGTCAAAAGAGTTGTCATAAAAAGTAATTATGGATTTAAGGGCATCAAGAAGGAGGGACTCAAACTTTCACAAATAGAAATGGAAAGAAACATGAGGAATGGCAAAAAATGAAGACAGGTAGGAAAACAATTTTTGCTTGTGGTTATTTTTCCATGGTAGCTGTTATTGACATGCATTATGTAGAAATGAATGGAATTTGACTGAAAAGAAAAAATTCAATAGAACAATAATACATAAGTCTTTTTGGTAAATAGTGTAATTTAAAATGTTTTCACTAGAATGCCTTTTTGTACCTTGCTGTAGGAAAATCTTTTCAACAAAAAAGCTGTCAGTAATAATAAGTTACAGATTAGCGAAACATTTTGGAAATAACCCCGTAGATGTGCCAAATGTAATAGTAGGGCAACAATAATAAATACTTGTAATAAAAATCAGAACTTGTTAGGCATTATGTGATTTCTGGTCAAATATGGTTGTAGTACTAGTTTTTCTAATGCTATTTTCTGTACAAATATAAGAATTTTTAAAATTAAGCTATGGTAGGCATATGGACACGTCTTGATATTACTGGAGATAGGATTTACCACTCACTTTTTGTGACCCCCAAGTGTAACCCTGAACAGACTTCTGTCTTAACACTAATAGCACATTATTGCACTGTCTTCTCCAGAGACTGAAGAAAGGGACAGCGCTTTGTTTATTTTTGTTTTACCAGCACTCAGCACATTGCCTAAAAAACAAAAATTGTGGGAATTCATAAGATGTTTGTAAATAAATGAACAGTTGAGTGGACTATAATGTTGCTTCTAAAAATCTGGGTTTTGAACAGGAGAAGATGAGAATAAAAGGAAAAGAATAAGGATTTTCCCCAAATCAAGGGAAGGTTGATATAAGTGTCCTCCAAAGTTGGCCTAATCTTCAAAGAAGCTTGTATCTCAAAAGCAGTAAGTCTGTGACAGGCAAGGTCAATGACAGTTTGTAAACCTGGAATTTAGGAGTGCCAGGAAAGATCTGAAAAATCATGTCTTCTATCAACTGACTCTTGCCTGAAATTCTGCACTTAGGGTCTTAGTCTTTGATGTAAAAGTTATTTTTTTCCCAGTTAAAAGGTAAGTGGGAGACATACAGTTAAATTGCACCATCAGTCTGTCAAGTTTGGGACATGCAACTATGCTTACCTGGCTGAAAAAGAAAATGAAGAAAGTAAAATAGAAGAAAATAGTTTAAACTGGGGGATAAGTCATGGTATGAGTACTTATAGCAAATATAAGTAGACCATGGAAATCCACTGTATGTTTGTCATACACTTGCTAATTTTTTTCAGTAAGGTTAATCGCTCCACATGGTATAACATGAAAAATGACAGCCTTTACAATTATTAGATTCTTCAACTTATTTCAAATACTTTTTTATTTTTATGAGATTATAAGAATTTTTTAAACTTTGAAGCTGTATCCATTGTCTGATTCCCTCCTTTTTTCTTCTGCTTCTCACATTATTGTGTTCAACAATGGTATGGAGGCATCTTGGGGAAGACAGAGCAGAGTTATGGTGTAAGGACCAGCCAACTCTTCTCAGAAGCCATCCAGTTACCTTGTCAAGGGAAGTTATTCATCCCGCTCTCTAGAATTTTCTCAAAAAAAAAAAAAAATCAGTTTCCTGCTCTTTACAGAACAGTACATAATCTTTTGCTGTTATCCTAATTAATGCTTCTCACACAGCCTTACAAAATATTAGTCACTTAATGAATTATTAACCACATTTGTTGGCCTGTACTGGTTGAAAAAGATGTCTTGTTTACTTAGTCAAAGCACTGTCTCTGTCCAATGGCATTGGTGGTGAAATTGATTAGAGCCTACATTTGAAAGAAGCTGAGAGAGACATTTCAGAAATAGTAAGCCTTTTTATTTTCCCTGGTGTACCAGGTAGTCAGGCAAAGTTAATGTATATCCTTATACATTGTCTTGATTACATTCTGTTGGGAACTAGTCTCTGGTATTTATTAGGGTTTTAATAAAGATTTTGGCCATTTTCCATTCAAACTAATGTTTCCAATGAAAAGATTCTATAGTGCATGTAAATTATATAAGAAATATTCATCTGTCAATGTAATTATGTAAGCAACAATCAGTTTCAAAACTGAAATGGATTAAGTTATTTCTGTAATACACACTGAAAAAGTGACAGGAACTAAAATGGCCAAACTGTGGTGCTGTAAGGTTATGATTCTTAAGATTTTTATATTAAAGTTGCAGAGTTTCAAGTGCTCAATGCCGCTCTTTACATTAGGGCTGTAGACTGTCTTAAGCCTGAGAGTTCTATCTGAATATGTGATTGATGGGGTAGAGGCTGTGCCTTGTATAACACTTTTCAAATGTTGGCTCTCACAAACATAGAAATAGCAAACATTAACTAGCTCTCTGTTTAGATATCTACCACCTACATGTCAACTTAAAATCATGAGATCTATAAATTTGGAGAGGAGAGCTTTATTTCTTACCGAGAGTGGCAGCCAGCAGGGTGGCCATCCTAACTGGATAGGAAGTATAACCTCAAGGCAGAGACCAAAAGCAAGTTCTTCAAGGGAGGATAACATAGGAATTTATGTTGAGTGGATTGGCCAAGTGTATATATTTAACAGGTTGTAGGAGGAGCTGTAAATATCCATGAAGGGGTGTATGTGCATGAATAGTAAGCAGACATGCATATTACATGCATCCCATGTTCACTTTGTGGGGGAGACTTCCCATTTAAATGCCTTCCAATTAGGCCCCATATGTCAAAAGGGGAAGCAGGGACATGAAGGCACTCAGTGCTAAGCCTCTGTAAACCAGACAGAACCAGAAGATGGTCAGTGGTCTCTTATCCAGAGAAAGTTACTGAAATCTGTCTTTTGTCCAACCAAAGCTGTAGTAGTGGCTTGTGGAACAGAGGGGTCAGTTAGTCAGGATCTGGTGGCCAGTGAGCTACGATTGTTTCAGTACTGCTTATCTTGAGGCCAGTGCTTGTTTAGCTGCTAGAGAATAAGAAAAACCTGTGGCAATTAGATCATAGTTTATTCTATAAGGGTAGGAGTACATGACTTAAGCCTTTTCTGGCATAGCCTTAGGTCTTGTTTATTACTTGGTACTTTATTGCCATAAGAAGTCTCTTGCATTAGTCTTATGATCTCTATTTTAATATATCTATTTTGTTTTTTCCTCCACTTGATTCCAGAAAGGACTAAAGTACATTTCATAAGTACATATAAGATAAACTTAAACAAAAATAAGGAAACTTTAAATAAAAATGATCTATATTAAAACATTTCCAATTTTGAGGGTCAAATAGATTTTCCAAGAAGCCTTAACATTACCTATTCAAAATAAGATTTTTTCAGAAACTGTGTTGCAAATTGATGTATATCTCTTTAAAAAATAGATTTCACCATGGCATTCACACTTTTTGTTGCTCTGTGTGTGTTAGGGTTGGGGTGAGGGGAGCATGGTTAATGCCCAAATCCTTCCCAAGTCTCATCAATGAATAGTCTGAGGGAAGGAGGGTTGGGAATGTGTATATTGAACAAAATCCTCTAAATGGTTCTGACTTGCCCCTGGGCTGAAAAGCAGTTTAACAATATTAACACTGTATTTTCTGAAGTAAAGGTCATACTTAAAGTAACTTGTGATTTTGGAAATTTTTACCCAGGATACTGACTGATGAGATGGCCTACCCCAAATCCAGAATTTAGCTTAAATTCCACCTCCCCTTGTTTTCTGTAATCTTTCACCATATTTTCCAAATGCTTTATACCTTTCTTCTCATATGTACTTCAATTTGTGTTGCATTATATTTATCTTTGTCATTTCAGCTAGTATATGGACTCATGGATGTCTGGTGGGGAGGAGGGTGGACAAGCTATAAGTTTTTTCATCTTTCTACTCTTTATTATGCTTTAGTCAATAGTATATATTCAATAGATGTTGAATGAATTGGATTAAATATAAAACATTAAATGTTATTAAAAGTATGATTAATTTTCAAATTATCAAATTATTATATTCTCCTCCCTATTAAAGGAAAATCAGTGGTGTTTTTCAACTTTGAACTGAAACTCTAAACTATATGAAATCATAATAATGTGAAATCTTAAACAGTATTATTCTTCAAAAAAAACAGTAACGTAGGCTTAATTCACAAGAACTGCAACTGGGTCTCATCTTTTAAGTGATCATTTTTAATGTTCTAACCAAATCCTTATACTAAAACAAACAACTGCTGAATGTGATAAAGTAATGGAAAATATAGAAAAACTCCCATTTTCTCTAGCTCATTGTATGTGAAATCATTCTTAAGAATCACTTCCACTTCTGTTTGAATAAAAAATAGCCAATAAGGCAATTCTAATTGGTTAAACAACAACAACAATAAAACAAATCACCAAGGCAAATGACTTTTAAAAGAGTCACCAAGGTTAAAAAATATTATAAAAATATCTAAAAACGTACACATGTCCTTGATATAGTTTTTTCTTCTGTCCCCTTAAAATTTCATTAGCTTTTCTTGTTGCTTAGAAATCAAGGACATCTGAGTGGCAGGTCTTGACCTAAGGAAAATATATTTATGATGTTTTCAATCCCCTTATTAAAAACCCTGTTTTTCATTGCAGCTGAGGGTTGGTGCAGGCAGGATAGGAAAGCTTACAGATGGTGGGAGGCACAGAACCTTCATAGGGGCTCAGGCGAGAATATCCAGATGACAGCAGACAGGAGAGAGACTAAAGGATGCCAGCCTCCTCATTGTGAGTTCACGGTGGCTGCCTTGGTCGGGGGCTTTTGGCTTGGTTCTCATGAATTACACAATCTAATCTACTTCTGTACAGAAGATTTTAGAGGTGCAGTTGAGTGTGCTAAAATGGCATTACTACCTACTCAGAACATGATGCTTCTGTGTGCCCATATGCCCAACTTATTTTCAAATGTATTTGAAAAAAATAGAAAATAAGCATTCTTAGTACTAGAGACATACAATAAAAATGCACATAACTGTATCTATGTGTGGGTTTCTTGGGAGTTTTGTCAGGTTCCAGGGGACCCATGTTTGTAGCACATGAGTTCTCTGGTCATAGACATTGATGTGGTCATTGGCACATAAGATTTGTTTCCTCCTAGGAATTTAGAACCATAGTCCAGAGGGCGGGCCTGGGCATTTGAACTAGGAAGTAAGGAAAGCTTTTATGGGCTCTGTGTACAACTCAGCAGAAATGCCAATCTACAGGGAATGTCAGAGAATAAAGTTGATTCTTCGCAAGAGAAGCAGTGATGGCTCACTTAGTTCCTGAGAGCTTTCCTACTCATGAGGAGATCCAGTTGCATTTTCTGTCATTGTCATTGAGATCCCCCCCTCCACCCCAACATTTAGCTACCTTTTCCTTTACGTTAATATCAGTGGGTTTATATTGCTTACAACCAGAAGGTTCCTGACAAAGACAAAATTATCCTGTTAGACCGTGTTCTCTTATATGTCTCTCAGGAGCACATTGAAAATGAACAGTATATTACTGTCAGTTTGTCAGCATTAATTACATATTATGATCCAATAATGTTGCAGAATGTAATTGCATATAGCTGATGACAGTGGCTTCTGGAGTGGCTTCATGATGGTGTTAGAAGATCCTGCCAGATTCCCTGGAGGAGATGGTTTGTCCTTTCTGTAATGATGGAAATAATATCTCTCTTGCAGGTTTAATAACAAAATGCAGTGCAAAAACTCCAGGCACTAGCCAGGTCATGTGACATGAGACATGGGATCAGCTTATCTCACAGACCCAGACATAGAGCCCCGTGCCAGCCCGACAATGAGTGGACAGTCCAGGAGGATTTGAGTATTTCCTGCAGCTATTCAACAAATACAGAAACAGGTGGTTTCCTTCAACTTACTATTTATTGTTGTTTTTATGCTACAATTTTCCAGTTGTCATCTGGAGAAACTGAGAAGTAATGTGAAATCATCTAGTTCCTCTTTGAGACAGTACTTGGGATCCTGTGAATGCAGGGATTTCCTTATTGTCCTACCTGCAGGGAGGGGCATTCGAGGCTTCTGGATCATGGCCTTGGTCACATTTTAAAACTTAACTTCATGTCTAAAATAACTATTTAAATTTTACATTAACTAGAAAATGAAACTACTAGACCATGTAATTTACCTACTAAATTGGGACACTTTTGAGAATAAAAAGGGATGCTGTGAATAATAAAATGAAAACAACAGGCCTTGGAACTGACCCAAGCAAACTGGATGGTAGTATTACCCTATTCTTAGGTTTTGCATTTTGGTTTCAAGTAACTTACATATCAGGAAACCTTAGAATTTTGCCATGGCTTTTGACCAAATCAAATTTTAGCCGCCATTTTGGCATATTGCCCATTATCCCACCACTAGTCACTAGCTGTATAAATAAGCTTCTCTAGGGTTTCAGCTTCTTCACCTTTACAATTTAATGAGCAACTCCAAGTCCCTTCCAGCACTGAATAGTCTATAATCAATGACACGTCTATCTAAGAGTTTTACTTTTTAGAGAAATTTGTATTATTTTGATTCAGATTCAATACAAGATAGAGAATATGAATATCCATGAAAGAACATTTAAATAAGTTTTGTATACATTATAAAGTCATACCGGCAGCATGGTATAGCAACAGACACCTGGACTGGAATCTAGCCATTTATTTCCTCCGTGAATTTGCCAAGGTTTCCAAACCATCCTGAATGCCCAAGCTGGAATACTTTCAACTGTAAAATGGGCATAAGAATAGCTACTTTTTAGAAATATTATGAGAGTTAAGTCATCTGTAGTATATGAAAGTATCTAATATATGCCACAGAATAGATGTATATGATCAATAAATACTCGCCCCTCTTCCTATTAGGTTAGTGTCATTATTGAATATGTTATAAATGTACACTGCATGTTCTCATAATTAAAGTGTGAATATTGCCAATGTGTTTCTCTATTCCTAGTATTGGCTTTTACTGTCACAGAAAGCAGTTACGTTGGATGGAAGCACATCCATGATTATAGGCATCATCAGAGTCAAACATACCTGGACCCAAAAGCCCCGTTTCTTCTTTTAGATCTATGACATTGGGAGGTTACTTAGGCTCACAGAGTCTCTCTCCCCTCATCTGCAACAATGAATGAGATAACGTGTATACATCACATGGCACAAGTCCCAGTGCATATTCAATAATATGCATTATTGTTATTTTCGTTAAGATAATATGGGAGAAGAGAAATTAAAGTCTCCATTTAACAGGAGGAGGTGAGAGAGATGTTTCCATAAGAAGAGCTTATAGTGCATGTAGACTTCAGAAGTGAATATAAGTGAAGAATAATGGTTGAGAAAACAAGCCCATGAGCATGTCAGCAGCATTGTGCTATTCCCACTGGAATAATGCAGGCCATTATTCCACTGAGAATAATCCCTTTTATGGTCACTGTGGAACCATTATGGACCAGTCATGATGCTATGACTTCTAAGAAGTCTAACAGCTTCAGATTTACAGTAGGGCTGTAGATGTGTTTTACCCATACAGGGCTCCTGACAGTGAATTCAAAGGCTTGGATTGATGAACTCTGCAAACAATGTTTATTAGTCCGTTTTCACACTGCTGATAAAGACATACCCCAAACTAGGCAATTTCCAAAATAAAAAGGCTTAATGGACCCACAGTTCCACTTGGCTGGGGAGGCCTTACAATCCACAATCATGGTGGAAGTTGAAAGGCACATCTCACGTGGTGGCAGACAGGAGAAAAGTGAGAGTCAACTGAAAGGGGTTTCCCCTTGTAAAACCATCAGATCTCATGAGACTTATTTACTACCACAAGAACAGTATGGGGGATATCACTTCCATGATTCAATTATCTCCCGCTGGGTCCTTCCCACAACATGAAGGAATTATGGGAACTGTAACTCAAGATGAGATTTGGGTGGGGACACAGCCAAACCATATCACAATGTTAAGTTGCTCTTAATCATTTTATTAATGAAGTAGAACAGGTTGATTAGTAATACAACAGTTTAGCCTGAGCCTCACTGACTTGTCTTGTAAATGTTATTTTGGAGAAAGCCACTCCTACAATTTGTTTATAAGAAATCTATCATGGAGTATCAGTGATCACATTTAGAGAGCTATAACTGTCATATTAATGAGGACTGACAATGTGGATGATGATGATGATGATCCAACTCATGTGCATCAGAAAAAATTCACAACTTGATTTTTTTTATCTGCCTTGTTTCAATTAATCCTAACTTTTAGAAAACAGACAAATGCATGACCCAGACAAGGGTCAAATGTGTCTTTGCTTAGTAAAGATTCGGAATTTTCTCGTGCCGAGAGATCCTTTCCTGAGGCCTTTTCCAATTGAATTCAAAGTTTGCCATCCAATTCTTCCAGAGCAAAAGGATCTAGATTTTGTAGATGATGATGATGATGATAATGATGATGATTATTATTATACCAACTTCTAGTCTCTCCTTCATGTATGTAACAGCTCCTTAAAGTTTCTGGCTATAGCCCAGCCTTCCAGCTCCCTGACTGAGATGGGACCTGTCGGAACCAGGTGGGTGTTCAAATCCCAACTTGCCTCCATTCCTGAGGCCCTGGACTTAAATGGGGGCCCTCTGGCCCTGTGGATAGCCTCAACCTCATTACCTAATTTCCACTCCAAGTTTGAATTTCTTCTCAGTTTCTGTAACTAGTGATTTCCCATTCTATCTTCTAATCCTGGCTTTAATATAATTGTATTTGCTATATTTTATTCAACAACTACAAGTGTTTGCAACAGGACCAAGTGCCCTTTCTCAGCAGTTTAGTCACCAGATTTTTGTATAAATGAAGATTAGACTTCTCCTGATCTTCAAATCTTTCAGAATGCCATTTCTAATTTTTTTCGTGAACAGAATTAACAGAGGAAACCAGAGCCTGTATCTAAAACCTCAGAGGCCATCACTGTATAGCAGAGCCAGGCTCTAAAACCTCAGAGTCCATCACTATATAGCAGAGTCCTGCAGGCTCTGAAATCTCAGAGTCCATCACTCTACAGCAGAACCAGGCTCTAAAATCTCAGAGTCCATCACTATATAGCAGAGTCCTGCAGGCTGTAAAATCTCAGAGTCCATCACTATATGGCAGAGCCAGGCTCTAAAAATCTCAAAGTCCATCACTATATGGCAGAGCCAGGCTCCAAAATCTCAGGGCCCATCACTATATGGCAGAGCTAAGCTCTAAAAATCTCAGAGTCCATCATTTATTGTGATATCGTCCATCACAATATTTTGGGAAAACAAAACAGTCTGCTACCATAAAATACTTAACATCTTGAATTAAAACCACCAACCCTAAACCCTGGTAGCAGGGAAACTGCAAATTTCCAAGTTTGCAAAGGAACCAGGGTTATTTGTTTCACTAGGAATAATCACAACAGATCAGGTAGTATTTGTGGAGGGTTCAGTTTTGAGTAGGAGTATGGGGGTCACCACAAGAAGTTCCATCCACATCAACTCAACCCTTGAGGAACACGGAGCGCATGTCAGGATGCAGATGTATGCTTGACCTTACAGTGTCCAAGTTCCTATCAGTGAGCCACACTGTTCTCAGATCCTCAGGCTCCACAGTCTTTTAGCAAGTTTTTTATTTGGTACCCTGAACTGTGGGACTTGGTACCTTCACTGTAGCTTCAATCAAGATGTGATTGGTGCAGAGGCATTCACTGACACTCAGGTGTTGTAGGGTTTTCCTGGATTTGTTTTCCCCTGCAGTTTTGGATGGCCGGTTCTCTGGGGCTCAGTGACACCACCAGGCAGTCAGAGTAGGATTGTGCTCTGGCAGGGACTGATGAGGCCTGGAAGAGCAGAGATGTGCACAGACTCACAGTATCCTTTTTTTCCTCCCATTTTTGGCATTTAAAAAGCATCAGATTACATTGTGAATAAATCCATATTGAAAGGTTATTTAACTCTGTAAGCACCAGTCTGCCAACCACATAAGATATAAAGTAGCCTCTATCAGACTTCTTAAAGGAAAGCAGGCTGAAGATTGATCCAGGATGCCAGGACTCGCATCCTAAAAGTCAGGCTCTCTCTGTTCTTCTGGCTTTACTAGTGAGAGAAAGGAGTAGGGGGAAACCAAAGTAAGAGCTTCATGCACTTCCACTCTCCCCTCTCTCACATTAGCTCTCAGCACTAAAGAGGCAAGTTAGGAAGTAACACAAATGTCTGTCAATAGACTAAATGGAAAAACAGAATGTACTATATTCACATGATCGAATATCAGCCTTAACGAGGAAGGCAATTCTGACACATGCTACAACATGGATGAACCTTGAGGACATTATATTATGATGGAATAAACTCATCACAAACAGATACTGTATGATTCCACTTATATAAAATATCTAGAATAGGCAAATTCATAGATATAGAAAGTAGGAGTCACCAGGGGCTGGAGGAGAGAGGAATGGGGAAGTGTTGAATGGGTATAAGGTTCCCGCTTGAGTTGATGACAAAGTTCAGGAGATGGATGATGGTGATGATTGCACAGCACTGTGAATGTACTTAACGCTGCTGAACTTAAAGCACTTAAAGAGGCTTATATGTATAAAACCACAACTCTTAAAAAGACGAGTTGAGGGGACTACCACTTCTGGAAAGATGGAGTGGATTCACCTTTCCCTATTTCTCACTGAGCACAGCTAAACCCCCTGAACGTGCATGATATGTAAAACAAACAGAAGTGTCTAAAAGGTGGAGAGAAGAAAGCAAAGCCTCTAGGGACCTTGAGACCCAATAAATGACACAGATGTGAGTTTCCTGGGTTTTCTTTCTGCTTCATATAACCCAGACTGGGTGCTGCAGAAATTGCCAGCCTGGAAACACACCAATAATTGAAGGCAAAAAACAAAAACAAAAAAACCTGAGTAAAGGGCTTGACATTGAAGGTGCTGGTTTCATATTTGATGGGGGATGGGAAGGGGTGGAGCTGCAATAGGGTGATTCAATCTCTAGGCCTAAGGAGTAGCCCTCAGATCACTGTGGATGCAAGCTTGCTGGAAGGATCTCAAAGACACGCATCAGCTCCCCTAAACTTTCCCTTTATTCAGATTATATAAAACTTTTGCTTTACTCTATTTAGGTTAAATAGTACATTTGCATACAAAACGTTACCTCATTTCCAATCTTAACAAAAAATTTCAAAGACTGGTTTAATACAGTATGTAGTGAGGGACTCCTTGGTTATTGTAGTTAATTACGGTGCCTGAGGAAACCTAGCCAGCTCAGGTGATTCTATCCCAAGTAAGTATGGGTACTCAGGAGAAATTATACCTAGAACTGACATTATTCCAGCACTTCTAAACAAATAATCTGAGAATATCTAAAATTCAAACCTGGTAAAGATTTGCTAACCTTTAATCCTGTGAGAAGAACATTTAACCCCAAAGAAATCTTCAGTTGCAAGTCTCTTTGCAGCTCTGTAAACAGCAAGGTGGACAGTCTGGTGAAGGCTGCACCTGACAAATCACAAACTCTCGTTTCTGTTCCTCTGTTTTGTCATCTGTAAAATGGGGATAAGAATACAAATTCTTTTAAAGATTAAAAAACATCATGTCAGATACTCACAGTTCTCATCACAAACTTGTAAATCTTGGAAAGCAGGGATGTACTTTGCCTTTAGAACATTCCAGAAAAACCTAGTCTACTGCCTTGTAGACACTCAGAACTTAACAGACCAAAGCATCGTGTCCAGTGTCAAGCACTTAGTACCAGTCTCTGAGCTACGGAAGACCTGGAAGGCCTCATCTTTGGATCCCTGGTGCCGGAAATCTACACCACCTGGTCACAGGTCCTGTTCTTGATGGCTTAGAAATCTGGCCCAAGCAGGAATATCCCAGTGGCAGAGGAGATGGGCACAGGTCTTCATTAAAGGATTTGAAAAACAATCATATTATTTTATTTTATGTTTTTATATATATTTTTTATTGCATTTTAGATTTTGGGGTACATGTGAAGAACATGCAAGATTGTTGCATAGGTACATACATGGCAATGTGGTTTGCTGCCTTCCTCCCCATGACCTATATCTGGCATTTCTCCCCATGTTATCCCTCCCCAACTCCCCACCCCCTGCTGTCCCTCCTCTATTTCCCCCCTATAGACCCCAGTATGTGATGCTCCCCTCCCTGTGTCCATGTGTTCTCATTGTTCAACACCTGCCTATGAGTGAAAACATGTGGTGCTTGGTTTTCTGTTCTTGTGTCAGTTTGCTGAGAATGCTGGTTTCCAGGTTCATCCGTGTCCCTACAAAGGACATGAACTCATCGTTTTTGATGGCTGCATAGTATTCCATGGCGTATATGTGCCACATTTTCCCTGTCCAGTCCATCATTGATGGGCATTTGGGTTGGTTCCAAGTCTTTGCTATTGTAAACAGTGCTGCAGTGAACATTCGTGTGCATGTGTCCTTATAATAGAACAATTTATAATCCTTTGGATATATACCCAGTAATGGGATTGCTGGGTCAAATGGAATTTCTATTTCTAGG
>CAUYLG010060281.1:0-12708 GCA_963573385.1 Cacajao melanocephalus | reverse complement strand
CCATATAGCCAAGTCAATTCTAAGCAAAAAGAACAAAGCTGGAGGCATCACGTTACCTGACTTCAAACTATACTACAAGGCTACAGTAATCAAAACAGCATGGTACTGGTACCAAAACAGAGATATAGACCAATGGAACGGAACAGAGGCCTCGGAGGCAATGCCACACATCTACAACCATCTGATCTTTGACAAACCTGACAAAAGCAAGCAATGGGGAAAGGATTCCCTATTTAATAAATGGTGTTGGGAAAACTGCTAGCCATGTGCAGAAAGCAGAAACTGGACCCCTTCCTGACACCTTACACTAAAATTAACTCCAGATGGATTAAAGAGTTAAACAGAAGACCCAGCACCATAAAAACCCTAGAAGAAAACCTAGGCAAAACAATTCAGGATATAGGCAGAGGCAAGGACTTCATGACTAAAACGTCAAAAGCATTGGAAACAAAAGCCAAAATAGACAAATGAGATCTAATTAAACTCCAGAGCTTCTGTATAGCAAAAAAAAAACAATCATTAGAGTGAACCAGCAACCAACAGAATGGGAAAACATTTTTGCAATCTACCCATCTGACAAAGGGCTAATATCCAGAATCTACAAACAACTAAAACAGATTTACAAGAAAAACAAACAAACAAACCCATTCAAAGTGGGTGAAGGATATGAACAGATACTTTTCAAAAGAAGACATATATGAGGCTAACAAACATATGAAAAAATGCTCATCATCACTGGTCATTAGAGAAACGCAAATCAAAACCACATTGAGATACCATCTCACACCAGTTAGAATGGCCATCATTAAAAATTTGGAGACAACAGATGCTGGAGAGGATATGGAGAAATAGGAACACTTTTACACTGTTGGTGGGAGTGTAAATTAGTTCAACCATTGTGGAAGACAGTATGGGGATTCCTCAAGGACCTAGAAATAGAAATTCCATTTGACCCAGCAATCCCATTACTGGGTATATATCCAAACGGTTATAAATTGTTCTATTATAAAGACACATGCACACATATGTTCATTGCAGCACTGTTTACAATAGCAAAGACCTGGAACCAACCCAAATGCCCATCAATGATAGACTGGACAGGGAAAATGTGGCACATATACACCATGGAATACTATGCAGCCATAAAAAAACGATGAGTTCATGTCCTTTGTAGGGACATGGATAAACCTGGAAAACATCATTCTTAGCAAATTGACACAAGAACAGAAAATCAAACACTGCATGTTCTCATTCATAGGCAGGTGTTAAACAATGAGAACATGGGGACACAGGGAGGGGAGCATCACACACTGGGGTGTGTTGCCGGGGACTAGGGGAGGGACAGCGAGGGGCATGGAGTTGGGGAGGGATATCATGGGGAGAAATGCCAGATATAGGTGATGGGGATGGAGGCAGCAAACCATCTTGCCATGTATGTACCTGTGCAACAATCCTGCATGTTCTTCACATGTTCCCCAGAGCCTAAAGTGCAATAAATATATATATATATATTTAAAAAACAAAGAAAAGAAGAAAGAAAATCAAGAACTTAGGGGAAAAAAAAAGACTCTGATGCATTCTTCAATATGCCAGTGCATTTTTTAGCTCCAGAATTTCTGCTTGATTCATTTTAATTATTTAATCTCTGTTAAAGTCATCTGATAGAATTCGGAATTCCTTTCCTATGTTATCTTGAATTTCTTTGAGTTTCCTCAAAACAGCTGTTTTGAATTCTCTGTCTGAAAGGTCACATATCTGTTTCTCCAGGATTGGTCTCTGGTGCCTTACTTAGTTCCTTTGGTGAGGTTATGTTTTCCTGAATGGTGTTGATGCTAGTAGACATTCTTTGGTGTCTCAGCATTGAAAAGTTAGGTATTCATTATAGTCTTCACTGTCTAGGCTGCTTTGTACCTGTTTTTCTTGGGAAGACTTTCTAGTTATTTGAATGGACTTGAGTGTTGTGATCTGAGCTGTATCTATGTTAGAGGGCACCCCAAACACAGTGACCCTGTGGTTCTTGCACACTCGTAGAGGTACTCCCTTAATGGTCTTGGACAAGATCCAGGAGAATTCTCTGGATTACCAGGCAAAGACTCTTCCTTTACTTTTTCGCAAACAAACAAAGTCTCTTTTCTGTTTTGAGCCACCTAAAGCACTGAAACCACGAGATAAAGTCTTTCCCACTCTCCTCTCCCCTTTCCAAAGGCCACTACCACTACAGACCATGGAGAATACTGGGACACTGCTAGACTACTGCCAATGTTCTCTTAAGGCCCAAGGTCTCTTAAGTCCACTTGTGGTGAATGCTGCCTGATCTTTCAGGTCAGTGGTCTCCCCTCTAGTCCACAGCAGGTCCAGAAATGCCATCCAAGGGTCAAGTCTTGGAATCAGGGACTTCAAGAGCCTATTTGGTGCTCTACCCCTTGCCCCACACTGTGGCCATGCTGGTACTTAAGTTTCCTTTACTTTTTTCCCTCTGCTTTTCTCAAGAAGAAGGAGTTTTGCCTTGTACCCACCACTGCTGGTAATATAGTAAGTCTCACCTGGAGTCTCAGAGGCTCACCTAAGGTCCTTGACATAGTTCTTGGGTATCACTACTGGTTATTCAGGGCCCAGGAGTTCTCCAGTTAGCATGTGATGAATGCTGCTAGGACTGCGTCCTACCCTTCAAGGCAGCAGGTTCCCTTCTGGCCCAGGGTGTATCTAGAAATGTCATACACGAGGTAGGGCCTGGAACAGGGGCCTCCCAACTTTGACCAGTGCCCTAACCTCCTGTGGCTGAGCTAGTATTCAAGATGCAGGATAAAGTTCTACCCACTCTTCCTTCACCTTTCCTCAGGTGGAAGGAAGGGGTCTCTTTTGGTACCATAAGATGTGCAGCCTGGGATTAGGGGATAGATGATGGCAGCTCTCCCTTAGCCATCCCATCTGGTATCTGAGTACGTCTTGAGTCCCCCTAGTCCTCTGTCTCTGGGCCCAGTTCAGCACTAGGACTCACCTAGCAATTGAAGTCCTTATGGCCTACATGGTGTTTCCAGTTTACTTAGAGACCCAGTGCAGTTTGGCCTATGGTGGTGAGGTTTGTGGGAACTGAAGTTTGTACCACTGGTATTGACAGTTCTCCTCTGGCTAGGGCTGGTTTAAATGCTCCCTCCAGCCAGACGCAGTTGCTCACACCTGTAATCCCAGAACTTTGGGAGGCCAAGATGAGCAGATTGCTTGAGCCCAGGAGTTTGAGACTAGCCTGGCAAAATCCCATTTCTACTAAAATACAAAAATTAGCCAGGCTGGTGGCACATGTCTATGGTCCCAGCTACTTGGGAGGTGGAGGTGGGAGGATCGCCCAAGCCCAGGAAGGTTGAGGCTGCAGTGAGCTGTGATCACACCATTGCACTCTAGCGCATACACATGCACACAACACACTCACACATATCTTATTCCCTCCATGGGTGAGTGTCTGCTGAGTTCAGTCCACTTTTCCTTTCTGCTTTAACAGGACAGCACTGAGTTTAATGCCTCACAATTGCTGTGCTTCCCACCCCCAATACCCAGAGACACTCTCCGTACCTTGCCACCACTATTGGGGGACTGCAGGAGGGATGGTGCCAGCAATTTAAGGCTGTTTTTTTCTATCTCTTCTGTGCCTCATTCAGTGATGTGAAGCTAAAACCAGGTACTATGAGGGCTCATCTGATTTTTAGTTCTTATGAAGGTGTTTTATCTGGGTAGATAGTTGTTAAATTGGTGTCATTGCAGGGGGATGATGGGTAGAGTCTTATATTCTGCTTTCTTTCTCTGCCTCAAGCCTCTATACTGTCTTCTTAAGACACGTTTATTTGCTACCTTTGTTATTGTACTTATTTTCTCTTTATTATAATTTCTTTTTTTTTCCTTTCCTGTCTCTTTTATTACTCTGTAAATTCCTAGAAGGCAGAAACTAACTTCCGCACTTAAACCACATTGCCTCAACATTTAGAAGAAATCGATCATCTTGGCAAAAGCAAGTATGATCATTGAAAATAAAGTAAAATGCAAAAGTGGTTGGAGACTGACATTTGAAGAAAGAGTCAATGCAAATAATAAGGAAATTTAATCAAACCTTCTAAGATTCTACACTTGAATTTTGACTTAGAATTACGAGATTAAAGGAGTTTGAGATAATTTGAAACAAATCAAGGAATATTTATTATTTATTCCTTGACTTGTATGTGGCAGACACTGGTGAGTGGCTGGGATGGAATCCCTGTACTCAGGATTTACATTTTTTATGGAACAGATTACCTAAATAGTTTAAGAATTTTAAATTAATAATTGCTCTAATTTAATTGATTTTACATTTAATCTTTATGTAAATGCATAATTAAAAATCATTTGATGTAGTAGAGGTGCTAAGAAAATTGTTGATCTTCAGTAACAGGAAGTGACCTGAAAAAAATCTTTGGATTTTTGGTCCTTGCTAAAAGGTATCCTTGGTCCTTGTAGAAAGCTGTTCTTATAATTTATCAAGTGTTTACACTTTGCTTTATTGTCTAATTATTCTTTCTATTTATCAGTTAATTGACATAGGAGAGAGTATAGCTATTCCAGATGAATTTACTGAACAAGAAAAGCAGTCTGGAGAATGGTGGAAGCGTTTGGTGTCAGCAGGAATAGCTAGCGCGGTTGCACGGACATGCACGGCACCTTTAGACCGCTTGAAAGTCATGATGCAGGTTTTTTGCTCGCCTTACCTACCCTTTAAGAATTAAAGTAACTTGAAAAGTCTTTGGCAGCTTTCAAAAAAAGTTTTAAAAAACTGTTTTGACACATCTTATGCTACTTCTCATTAAAATTTTACATTTTTCTGAAAATGTAAATGCTAATTTCAATATTAAAAATTCAGAAGATACTGTGTATTCAAAATAATTTGTATTTTAAATAATAATAGAACCACTCTATTAGAATGTTTTCAAAAACAAAACTGAGTTCATGAAAGAAATAAGAAGACACCATTAGACTTTTTATTGGTTGTCTCTAACCCTCGCAACAACATAATAGCATGGTTCTATTCTACCATTTAATTACTAAGAATATTTCCAAGAGTTTATTATTATGTTTTGTTTAATTACATTTATTTCAATAAATAAGGAATTGTCAATAGTAGTTATAAAATAGTGCATGGCTTAATGTGTTAATTATCACAAGTAGAATCCACAATTAAAATTCTGTATTTGCTGAATACTTTTTCTACAAGGATATAAAAATTAATAATCTACAGCCTAATGAACTTAAATTTCAAATTAAATTTACATGTGTGGGTGTTTTACTATCTTTTGCTTTTTGGTAATGTTGGTGACATTTTAGTAATGGATTATGAACAGTTATTATTATGCAATGTGAATTATATAATAACTTTAATATCACATCTTTAAGAACTATTTAGTTTATACTATTGCCTCATTCTTAAAAATGGTTTATCTAAATTAAGAATTAAACTTATATAAATGTATCATTTATGGAAAATATAGGCTGTTAGAAGGATAGCTTTTAGGGGAGGGAGGTTTCATTCATTCATTCCACATATATTTATTTAGGGCCAGTTATGTACTAGTTGCTTTAATAGGCACTAGGGACTATAGGAAAATGTTCGACATAGTTTTTGTCTTTAGAGAATTTACAAGCTATCTGGGAAAATAGTTAGACAGGTAATAATAAAATGTGATATAAGTGCTACCTACCCAGACAGATGATACGTACTATGGGAGCACCAAGCGGGAGTAAATACTGTTTCCCCCATGCCTAATATTTTTTACATAAATATGTGGTGAGATTCTGGTTAATGCATCTCATGGAGATAAACCTTTAATTAAATGATTTAAGTGTAGGGAACATACTTTGAATGGCATTAGATGGTAAGACACATAACCCACCACCCTTCCACATGTTTGATTCCGTGTGTAATCTATATTCTTTTCAGATAGGTGACTCAATTCAGTCAGTCCTTAGATAAGAGCAGGAGTTGTAAATTCTGTATTGTGGTAGAAATATAAAACTCAGCTTCCTCAGTAACTGGGCTAGTCAGAAAATTAAATAATGAAATTTAAAGGAGAAAGATACAGACATGATACAGTGCTGCACAGAGATACAGACATATAGGGAGATGAAAAAGATGGGAAGGGGACCAAGAGGAAAATAAAGACAATGTATTGGCTGTGTGCCCATCAGATGCTAGGTGCTAGAAACACAAAGATGAAAAAGTGTATTTCTTATACTTCAGGACCTTATAGATACAAACAGCATATTTATGTGATGATGGTGATGGTGATGATAATGTTGAAAACAATAATTGTTGCTTAATTGCACATAATCACCATGTGCAAGATAGTAAATTATATTTGTGGCTATTGTAAGGACACAGGGTAGGGGAAATAAGTTCTCTGAGGCAATGGAAATGAGTCAGTGGATTAAGGAGGGAGCAAATGGGGGATCTGAATAAAGTAAAAAAAGAGAAAGGGGTAAGGGAGGTAGATAGAGAAGAGTAGGAAGAGGATGGGAGACAGAAACATAAAAAAGAAAAGAGAAATAGAGAAGAATTGGGAAAAAAGAGGAGGGAAGATGATAGATACAAGTGAGTTAGAAGTAGGGTGAGGAGAGTACTATAATGAGAAGTAAAGGAAGGAAGGGAAAGCTGGAAGGAGTCGCTGTCCATTTATGCTGTTCTGGGTTGGGTCTCATGGCTTTCATTTATATTTATATTTGACAGTGAAATTAGTCCATTAGAACTTGTCTACTCTGTTGATAGAGGTGTTATTGTGTGAGCTTCACACAACTGGAAAATAATTCTATGAAACAGAGGAAGACATATATGTGTGTGGTCGGAGGTAGTTTAATATGGTTCATGAGCAGAGACCTTACAGTTAGAGAGCCCCGGTTGGAATTTCTGATACTTACTTTAATCACTTTTTCTAATCCATAGACATGTAGGTGGTTTTTAATCCTACTTTTTAAAAGCAACTATTCATATGATGAATATTCATATGATGAACACCATTATTTGTTAATCTTTATCATATTTAAGATTATTTGTTTAAAGAATTTCTAGGCTAAGTAGTGATATGAACATTTTTAAGGCTATAAATATATTACTAAATTATTTTCTAAATTTGTTCTACCCACAGAAGAGAATGTTCATTTTGCCTGTTCTTCCATTATTTTTCTCTTACTTTATAGACAGGAGGGCATTTTATTTTATTTTATTTTATTTTATTTTATTTTATTTTATTTATTTTGAGACAGAGTCCTGCTCTGTAGCCCAGGCTGGAGTGCAGTGGCATGATCTTGGATCACTGCAACCCGTGCTTCCAGGGTTCAAGCAATTCTCCTGGCTCAGCCTCCCAAGTAGCTAGGACTACAGGTGTGTGCCACCATGCCCAGCTAATTTTTTTGTATTTTTATTGGAGATGGGGTTTCACCATGTTAGCCAGGATGGTCTTGATCTCCTGATGTCATGACCCACCTGCCCTGGACTCCCAAAGTGCCAGGATTACAGGCATGAGCCACCACACCCAGCCAGTGGGGCATTTTATTAATGTTTTAACTTTACTTTCTTAAAGATAGCATTTTTTCTTATTATAAGATAACACACTAGAAAAATGGAAAAACCCAGAAAAGTATAAAGAAAGACATTAAAATGACCTGTACTCCTCATTGAGCATGAGGTTCTCAGGGATGTCATCTATAACAAAGTTCTGTAAACTGACTGGCTTAAGTAACAGGAACTTATTGTCTTGGTTCTGGAGGCTAGAAGTTGAAAATCAAGGTGTTGGCAGGATTGGTTCCTTTTGAAGGGCGTGAGGGATAATCTGTTCCAGGTCTGTTTCCTTGGCTTGCAGAAGGCAGGCTTCTCTATCTCTTCACCTTGTCTCCTCTCTGTGTGTGTCCTGTCTCTGTGTCTGATTTCCTTTCATAAGGATTCCAGTCAGAGCAGGGCACTCTCTAATGACGTCACTTTAACAACTCAAAAAGACCCTATGTCTGGGTCACATTCTGAGGGAATGAGGGTTAGGATTTCAACATATGAAATTTGGGAGACGCATGTTAACACATAACACCTTGCCACCCAGGAGGAATATCCACTGTTGAAAGTTTGATGTATTTTTACCTATCCTTTATTCATTGCATATTTCAATGCACTCTTTAATAATATTCTAATATATTTGTATCATCAACGCATCTTGTTTATGATAAAATTCCCTGGTAATTAAGTTATTTCTGCTTTCTTTAAATTGTCTTTTTTTCTTTTATGTGTCAGATTATTTAAAGTATGTATTTCAGGACAAGAAAACATTAATATATCAGTTTTAGATGTCTCTGAGGGTAACTAAAATGATGTTGAAAATCATGAATTTATGCATATATGTATGTTTATTTTTATTAGTAATAGCAATACCAATGCCATAAAGCCAGTAAAATGAATTGAAAAGCAAATAAATGTGCTATTTATTTATAGGTTCACAGTTTAAAGTCAAGGAAAATGAGATTGATTACTGGTTTTGAGCAGTTAGTAAAAGAAGGAGGAATTTTTTCCCTTTGGCGAGGAAATGGTGTAAATGTTTTAAAAATTGCACCAGAGACAGCACTCAAGGTTGGGGCCTATGAACAGGTAAAACATTTTTGTCTGTGGAATTTTAAACAAAAATCAGATTTTAAATTTAAGACCTAGCTAATTTTTCCTAGTGCTTCAATTTCTTCTGTGAAATGGGAAGCAAGGACATATTGGATGTTTGAGGAAACAGAAGGTGTGAAATAGTCTTCTAGGAGAGTGGGAGAGCAAATGGATTAAGAAAAAAAGTAAGACTGCTGGCAGCAAAGGTCCAGTTGAAGTCAGTAGTCGTGAATCTAAAGGGATATCAGGCAGCAAGTAGATCTATAAAATCCTGTTTTCAATAGGTTTTGAACTCTGGCAGTTTCATAAATTTAAATATTTTTTGTGTGCCTACCACGTGCTAGCTAGGTCTTATGTCTGGGAATACATGAAAGAACAAGACAGATACTGTCTCTGGCCTTCTAGACCTTACATTCTATCAAAATTAGATTTTGAAATTTAAGAAGTGTTTATCTAAATGCAAATATCGATTTAGTGGCTCACATCTATAATCACAGCACTCTGGGAGGTGAGAGGATCACGTGGGCCCAGGAATTCGAGACCAGCCAAGGCAACATAGTGAGATCCTTTCCCTACAAAAAATAAAAATAAAAATAAAAATAATTTAGCCAGGTGTGGAGGCACACTCTTATATTCCCAGCTACTTAGGAGGCTGAAGTGAGAGGATTGCTTGGGCCTGAAATGCCAGATATAGGTGATGGGGGGGATGGAGGCAGCAAACCACCTTGCCATGTATGTACCCAAGCAACAATCCTGCATGATCTGCACATGTACCCCAGAACCTAAAGTACAATTAGAAAAAAAAGAAATAAAATATCATGAATAAAGGTAAGTATCAGGTAAGCAAACAAAATACGTAATTTTATTTTGGCTTAAAAACAAAACTATGTTGCAAAGTATAAAAGAAGCATAGCAGTTTGTCTATTCATGATTGTTACTAGGAATATATGTGTTGTTATTTGTAAGGTAAGGCACAGATGGAAAAAAAAAGGCCTGGACCCTAAATCATCAGTATGTCATCCTCGCTATTTATGGTGACACATATGTGGCATAAAGGATACTCCAGTTAAATGCACTGTTTATTACTAACAGGACTTTGGCTTCAAATTTCTTTCTTGTCTTCAACCTGATGAGCTGGAGTGGATCACAAATCAGCAACAAAAGACATCCCTTTCTCTATTTAGTGTCAGACTTGACTAGAAGCAGACTTAAGTGGCTCATTTCATACTTCTGCTCCCTTAGGACCCATCCTGGTTACTGCTGGACTTTTCAAGGTCACACCACCTTATGGGGAAAAAAAGAATGAAAGGAATGTCACATATGATGAAAAAACAGAAGTTGCTCCTGCCCAATTTTATTTATTAATATAATCTCATTTGTTTCCTCACTATCTGGAAACCCTACCTTCTCTGGTTAACCCATTTTCCACTTCCCTAGATTTTTCTTGAGGACTCAGTTTCTTTCCTTGACCCATATCACAGCACCTTATCATGGGAGGAGTGTTGTGTGGGGTGAGCTAAAATAAGTTCTAATATTTTAAGTTGTAATAGAGATTGTATTTTACTTCTTGGACCCTGTATAAAGTTCTTTTCCCAGCATTAGATCTTTCCATAATTTGTCCCTACTTAACATGACAAGTACTGCTGCTTGACAAATACTTCTTTTCAATTAAAAGAAACTTTTTATTATACCTTAACAAGTTGTGCTTTTCCTGTCTCCTTGATTTTGCTCACACTTTCTTTCTCATTGAGTTACCCTTTTTCTCCTTCTAACATATCTAAATTATTTCAAGAACTGAAGTCTTTCCCTTCCTGAGAAGTAACCTACTTCAGTGTCTGCCCTTTCTGCCCTAGTATACTTACTGGCTGTGCCACTTATGTAAACTAGAATCAGGTTCAGATACATGTGACAGAAAACTCCAAACAATAGTGACTTAAATAGATAGAAATTTATTTCTTTCTCCCAAAGTCTGAGGATAGGGAATTTAGAACTGGCATGGAAGTGCCTTGAAAGTGAAAAGAAACTCACTTGCAACCAGCTCACTGTGTACCATCTGTAGGGTATGGTCCTTGTCTCCATGAGTCTTAGCTGGAACTCCAGCAATGACATCTAAGTTTCAGGCAACAACTAGGGGAAGAAACAAAGAAGGGCATGTCCCCTTCCATGCAGGACATTTCCCCAAAGTGACATACAATACTTATGCTTATATATTATTAACCAAAACTTGGACACATGAACACATCTAGTTGAAAGGGAATCTAAGTATATAGTCTTTAGCTGGGAAACAATATGCACAACTGTAAATTTTTATTTCTTAGGAAAAAAAGAAGATCAATTCTTGGGATACCACTAGCAGTCTCTTCCACTTAACCAGTTTGTGTCCTTTCTTTTGAAACCCATGTTTTAAACTATGTCTTCCAGAAAAATAGTATACTGCTTTAGAATAGGGACCATAGCATCATTCCCAGAATAGTGCCAGCACATCACTGAGTATTACTAAGTAAGGAACCTAGTGTCATCATTTTATAGATGTAAAAATTGAGGCAAGAGAGGATAAATTACTTGAAATGACACATTTAATTGGCAACACACAATTAGAATTCCGTCCTTGGTCCCAGTTCTCCTACATTGGAACAATGTTTCTATGTTAAAGGTTCTCAATCAGACTGTTAGGACATATCAGTGTGGCTTAAAGTGGTTAACTGAGATTGTAAATTATGATTAATAATAGTTAAATACCAAAGTTAATGAGTAATTTACTCGAAGGAGAGATTTTATAGGGTAGTACTTAATGTCTAGCACTGGAACCAGACTTTCTAAGTTCAAATCCTAGCTCTACCACTTGCTAGCTACGTGAAATACGGCAAGCTTCTTAACCTCTGTGTACTTGAGTTTTTTTTTTAAAACATGTTCCTTAACCTAAATTAGAAGGAGTAATGATTAGGGTTGCTGTGAGAATTAAATGAATTAACCTTTATATAAAGTGCTTAAAACAATATCTGACACAAGCATTATGTGACACAAGCATTTATGTGCATTTGCTATTTTTTGTAATAGACAAGACCATATTATTTAAATAATGGACACTTTTACTTACTTGCAACTAAGAGAGAAAAGAGGGCCTTATTCTGGCATACATAGAATTGTGCATAAAACATAACCCATGGAAATGTGTGGCAAATGTGAATGTCAACTGTTATGTGTTAAGCTAGAAAAATGGTTAGAATGTCTAAAAAATTAACAGATATTTTAGACTGTCAGGGTCTGCAAAACCACTCCCAGGTCCAGTGATTTGCTAGAAGTACTCGCAGGACTCAGTGTATAGTCACGCTTGTGGCTATAATTCATTTCAGTGAAAGGATACAAAACAAAATTGCCAAAGAGAAAAGGCTCATAGGGTGAAGACCAGAGGAAACCAGATGCAAGCTTTCAAGTGTCATGTAGAGTCACATGCCACATCCTTAAATCCTCCAGCAGTGAGTTATGATAACACATGAAATGTCTATTAGGTAATCCCATTAGAGACTTAATGTCCAAGGTTTCATTGGGGTTGGTCACATAAGTACCCTCTGCATGGCATGTTGCAATATTTCAGACTCCCACAAGGAAAGCAGATATTTAGCTCAAATAATATTGGTTGCATAAAAAGTTTAGGCACAGTGAGCCATTCTTATCAGGGAATGATAGAAACTCTTCCCAAATCCAAGTTACCAAATACCAGCCAAGGGCAACTTTGCAGGAAGGCTTTTCTAAAGATAGCAGTTTTAGTCCTGCTATATTAACTCTTTTCTCCACACAAACCATTTTTGAAATGTCACCATAAAGGGTAAAAAAATTTCTGGTAAACTTTCAGCTTAAAAAAACTCATGGTTAGGAAGAATCAATATCATGAAAATGGCCATATTGCCCAAAGTAATTTATAGTTATAGATTCAATGCTATCCCCATCAAGCTACCAATGACCTTCTTCACAGAACTGGAAAAAAAAACACCTTAAACTTCATATGGAACCAAAAAAGAGCCCGCATAGCCAAGACAATCCTAAGCAAAAAGAACAAAGCCAGA